>VMDO01032222.1:0-19222 GCA_007922755.1 Pedetes capensis | reverse complement strand
ATTATATGTGAGGAAATTTGGAATAAAATGATCCATTCACATATCATGATGTTAATTATTATTTGTGCTAATAAATAGCCAAAGAGAGTGATAAAGAGGTATTTTTATTTTATTCAATTTTCTTACACAATAAACATCTTTTTTAAAATCACTGTTGGCAGGAAATTAACTGTGCACATTTTTTGGCAATGAATAAAGCAGATGTAGGCATCAATTCAAATTGATTCTTTTTCACTTAAACAGACTGATTCATAGTATTAAATTAGTGAATGGCATTTATTTAGTTTTATTATGTTAGGTGCTAAGAAAAGATAAAGAAAACAGAGCAGGTATAGTTCCTGCTTTGAAAGATATTTTCTGATAGTATAAATAAGAGAAATATACTGATATGTTTTTTCATTTCCCATTTTTTGTTATCTATTAATCTAAGTGCATGCATACACATACACATATACTTTGCGGGATATTAAATTTTATTTTAAATGTTTCATTATCCATGGCCTTAAATCAACTATCTTTCAAGATCTTGTGCAGAAAATGATAGGCGCTCAATAATACTCTTTGCACAAATGAACTCAAATTTGTTCCATGCATATTGCTATTTTCAAATTGCTGTCACACATGGTGTGGGTGAATTTCATCTGCATTGAAATTTGGAGGAAGCACTTAACAGATGACAGTGTGGGGCCCTGCCGTGGGACAAGAGAAGCTATGCCAGCCTGGTAGAAAATAACGTGACCTTCAGGCTACCCTGAAGACAGTAGGGGTGTATGACACACAGCCTCCCCAGCACCTCCTCGTGGGGGTGTTGGGTTCCAGGATGTATATGGGAGTAGAAAACAATAGCTACATTAGCATTCATACCCATCCATATCAAAGCACTGCCTCCTCCAATGATGTCTGCAGATGGGAAATCTGGGGATTTTTAGATTTTTTTTATGATTATTATAATGCCACTTACATACTCATTCTTCACTAAAACATCTCATGAAGTAGCTACCTAACCCATTATCCTGTTTTTAGAGGAGAAAGAAAAAATAATTACCCAGTTTGTTTGTAAAGTAGTCTCACCTTGTAGCATATATTTGCATATATTTAGGTAAATGCATTCCTCTGGTACCAAATAACTTTGGATCAGTCCCTTTACCTCTCTGAATATAAATAAATAAATAAATGCCATTCACTGATTTAATACTATGAATCAGTCTGTTTAAGTGAAAAAGAATCAATTTGAATTGATGCCTACATCTGCTTTATTCATTATACACAGATACTAAACACAGTTCACTCAGGACCCTCGGGTGAGGGGCACGGACTCCTGGGATCTCAGGACCCTGGAGGAGACTGGAGAAAGGAAAAGCCTCAGGCGTTTTTGCCTTCCAGGGACAAACACCTGTGTTGGTCGTCTCAGTGATCATGAGGAGACAGCTGTTGCTTCGTCGGTGATCAGACGGAGAGCAGGTTCTTTCCTTATTGATGATTGCAACGGGAGCGTGTTCTTTCCTCACCGAAGGTCCAGGGGAGAGCAGGAAAGCTATTTCCTCATTGGTGATCTGGGCAGGAACGGGCGAGAAGGCCTTGCTTAGCCGGTGGTGTGGGCGAAGAAGTGAAGAGGCAGAAAAGGCCTAAAAGGGGTGCCAAAAATCTCTGAGATTTAGTTTCCTCATAAGTAGAAAGGGAATAAAAATATCCACTATATTTATCTCTCAGGCTTGCTGAAAGATCAAACGAGAGAATGAACGTGTATGAAAGTGCTACAAAGTGTATTTTTACTACTGTGACCTCTCTCTCCTGTCTATACATATGTACATGGCCAGAGTATAATTGTCAAGAATCTACCTTCAAGCAGAGATTTCCACAGAGAATTGGGGAAAGCAGAACAGTGGGGTGACAATGATGAAGTGTGAAAGTTTATTCTTTGCTGGTAAAAATGCTTCCAAGAAAGGCTTGGGATATTTTAAAGTCAGGATAGAAGGCTACTCCACTGGCTTCCTAGAGGAACTTTCTCATATTCTGTGTCCACCCAAGCTGAGCTGAGTCTTTCCCCAGCTGGGTCTGTGATGGACATTGCCACCCAGAGAGACATCAATGGGGTGATGAAAGGACTGTGAATCCAGAAAAAACAAAACCCAACAGGACTGGAGTCCTGACTCCACCCCTAACTTGGAGTGTGCCCTCGTACAGAACACCTAAGCTTTCTAAGATTCATTTATCTCATGGAACCATCTCAGCATTGTCATGTCAGCTCTGTAACATGAAGTGAAGCAGCACGTGGTGGGCTTTCTGGAGTTGTAATTTCTTCCATTCCAAATCTCCAGCTCACACAACCTGAATTTCTTCATTTTTGGCATAGGAATGATACTAATCTCACAGAACTGCTATTCAAATTAATGAGGCAATATATGAGCTTGGCATGTGGAATGTAACTAATTCACTCAGGCTTCAACCTTATGAAGTATCTGGGGGGGAAGTGGGGAGGGATCTCTGCCTCAAAGTGAGACCCAGGTTAAGAGGAAAACAAGCTGAGTTCTATGAGGGTTAAATTGAGGCTGTGTGACCAAGAACTTCTGGGAACAATGCACATTTTTTCCCCTCTCTTGGTTTCAGGATGGCAACAAGTGCCAAATCATCACTGCTTTCATATTTAACTTGACATTTCTGGCCTAAGAGGGACTTGAGTTGAAAAGTGCAGAAGCTTATTCTCCAATGTATGTTGGCTGGGAGCTGAGCTTGCCTTACATACTGCCCTCCTGATCTTTGCTGTGCCTGGAGGAGAAACTGGAGTAGAAGTGAGAGAGATGCAATGTTTTATAACCTATGTTTTCCTACTTAAAAATTGAAACTCTTCCAGTTCCAATCAATCTAACTGTAAGTCCTCTTGCCTCTGCCTTCAAAATATACAGTGTATCCACTTTCTACCTTACTGCCACCATCCCAGGTCAAGTTGTCTTTAACTCTTAAGTGGACAACTGTGTCAAAAGTGTTCTACCTAGTTCTGCTCTGTTTTTTCTTGCTCTTCATAGTAAACATGGTAATTGCCTTGATAGTCACCCCTTTGCACAGTGGCAGCTGTGTGGTTTGTGTGGAATTGATCCTGCCCTCATCTCCAGAGAAAGTCCTGGTGTCTAGCACCTATGTGGACAATCCATGCCCTATTGTAACAGTAATGGGTTCAGATGACCTGGAACTAACACAATCAGCTTTTTTGTTTTCTTTTTTTGCGGTATTGAGGACTGAACCCAGGGCCTCAAGCTTGCATGCTTTGTAAATGTTGGACCACTGAGCTGCACCCCTAGCTCATTTTTTAACTTTTTGAGACAGGGTCTCACTAAATTATGCGGACTGCCCCTGGTCTTGAACTTGCAACCCTCCTGCTTCTGCCTCCTGAGCTGCTGGGATTACAGGCGTGCACTACTGCACCTGGCTTCCAGCTCCTCATTTTTGTATGGCTAAATAACTTGTTCATGATGGCTTGATAAGTACAAAGCTTAGATCTTTTTTCAAATGGCCCTAGGAAGCTGTCCTGTTCTCTCCTATTTGTGAAGGAGAGAGCATGAAGTGGTGTGTAGTTTGGTGGGTATTTTGCATAGCCACTCTGAGAATGAAGCTACCCCAATAGGAAGTGAGGCCATCAGAATGTCAGAGAAATGGAGTAAAACCCCCCACCTAACTGATGCTTAGAGCCCTTTCTTCCTCTGGACTTCTCAGTCATATTGATCAGTAAATCTCTTCTAAATCATTTTTGGGTTAATATGAAGATTCCTCCATACTAGACAGAGCAATCTTTTGCAAACATAAATCAACCATATCAAGCCCTCGCTTAAAATTTTCCATTAAGAATTGAGTATAAAGCAAAGTGCCATGGTTCATGCTTGTAATCCCAGGGACTCAGGATCCTGAGGCAGGAGAATTTCAAGGTCAAGACCAGAGCCAAGACCCTGGATCAAAATAAAAATGAAAAAAAAAAAAAATGGAATGGGGTATGCAACTTAACGTGTGTGAGTGGCCCTGGGTTCAACACTCAAGTACCAAAAACAAAAAAGGAATTGGGAGTGAGGCTGAAGATGTAGCTCAGTGGTAGAGTGCTTGCCTAACATACACAGGCAATGCCTGGGTTCATTCTCCAGCACTGAAAAAAAAAAAAAAAAGGGCACAAATTCCTATAAAATGAGCATGACTCTATATGATGAGATACTAAATTCCTCTTTGTCACTATCAAGTTCACCCTAATCTCAGATTTGTACTTTATCCCCCCTCTGCCTGGAATGATCTTCCCTTAGAAATTCAAATTATTGATACTCTCGTCTCATTCAGATCTCAGCCCAAATGTTACTTCTCAAAGAAGTGTTCCCTAAGCATTTAGTTTCACTTTGTCTTGAGAAATGTTACCCTCTGTTATATTAATCTGTTTAGTTTTTTATAGCATTTATCACTATCTGAAATCATTGTATTTCCCTTTGTTGCATTTTCCCACCAAAATGTATGCTTCAGGTGAACCATGACCATAACTGTCATCTCCATGCTTTTCTCATTGTCCAGAACAGTTCCAGGAACCACAGTAGATGTTACATAAATAGTTGTTGAATTAATGAAAGTCAGAAAATACAGGTTGATATGTGTTTAATAGATCCAAAATATGCTATTTTATGAATGCTGTATTTACTTTTTTATTGACTTTTGACATGCTGATTTTCAATTTTCTAGATCATTTAAGGACTCAGTGGATTCCAGAAGTCATCCTAAATCTGGTTATTCTGTATGTGTGAGTGATAGAATGCCAGGAACATAACTATTTATGCCTGCTCAGTCCCTTGGTCTTCCTTTCTTCATTAGTTTCTCCCTCAGTTTGGGTAATGTGAACTCAGTTTCTTACAGTATAATATGAATGATGTCATAGGAGTTTTTCTAAAGCCCAAGTTAAGTTTGGTCCTAAATACTAATTAGTTAGTTCTTCATCTTGGGCTAGACATATTTTCTTCATGCTAACTCCTGGCCTGAATGGATCCAAACTGCCAAATTATTGAACTGTCATGAGTCATGATACTATAACATCTGGTTTTAGTACAGTTACTGGCTTGAGGGTCATGATAATTGGCTTAACCCATTAGACAGTCAACTTTTGGACCTTGTTTGCTGCCTAGGGGAAGTCAGAATGTGCCACTGATTCAGTCCACCGCACCCACCACACAAGAGGACACTCTACTCCCCTGCTGCCTCCTACCATGCCTCTTTTCTGCCAGCCTGTTATGCAGAAGCTAGAATGTTGTAGATAATTCCACATTAACTCAGGGTAACTATATAGTACCCGCCTCTAGTATTCTCTACTATTTTCCTCCAGGGCAATCTTGACAATTCTCTTAAGGGGCATATGGTCATCAAAGGCAACAGAAGGATAAAGCAATACCTCAACACACCTATAGCCACCTAATTTTTGACAAAGAAGCAAAGCAAGTAAACTGGAAAGAGGATAGCCTTTTCAATAAATGGTGCTGGGAAACATGAACATCTGCTTGCAGAAAAATGAAAACTGACCTGCATTTCTCAATATGCATGAGAGTTAACTCAAAATGGATAAAAGACCTCAACATAAAACCAGAAACCTTAAAACTAATAGAAGACAAGATAGGTAATACACTCCAACATATAGGCATAGGAAAGTATTTCCTTAATAGGACTCCAATTGCTCAAGAAATTGTAACAAGAATAGATAAATGGGATTACATGAAATTAAAAAGCTTCTGTACAGCAAAGGAAACAATTAACAGAGTCAAGGAAATCCCCACTGAATGGGAAAAAATTTTAGCATCCTATATATCAGACAAAGGTCTAATTACTATAATTTTAAAGAACTCAAGAAAAAATACCCAAGAAAACAAATAATCCAGTATGCAAATGGGCAAAGGAACTGAATAGACAGTTCTCAAATGAAGAGGTCCGTAAAGCCATGAAACACATGAAAAAATTCTTAATATCCCTTGCCATTAGGGAAGTGCAAATTAAAGCAACTCTGAGATTTCACCTTACACCAGTAAGAATAGCCAAGATCAATAAAACAAATAACAACAAATGCTGGCGAGGTTGCAGAGAAAAGGAAACACTCTTACATTGCTGGTGTAGCTGTAAATTGGTCCAATCACTGTGGAAATCAATATGGAGGTATCTTAAAAAACTAAAAATTGATCTACCATATGACCCAGCTATAACACTATTGGGAATTTACCCAAAGGGAGATGTGTCATCATACCACAGAGACACTTGCATCTCCATGTTCAATACAGCACTTTTCACAATAGCAAGGATATGGAATCAACCAAAGTGCCCATTAAGAGAAGTATGGATAAAAATACTATGGTACATATACACAATGGAATACTACTCAGCAATCAATAGAATGAAATATGCCGTTTGCAGCAAAATGGATGGAATTGGAGAAAATTATTTTAAGTGAACGAATATAAGCTCAGAAAGAGAAATGCCACATGTTCTCACTCATATGCAGTCAAAATTATAAGAAGGGAAAAATTCTATGTAGAGGGCCGAACATAATTTTTTTAAAAGCTAAGAATGGTATCTTTATAGATGGACTAGAAAATTCATGTAATAATACTGACAATGTAAAAGTAAAGTTCACCGCAGAAAAAGTTTCTAACTTAAACATAATTGGAGCCCAAGGATATACAGAAAAATATTACCATAAAAAGACAAGCAAATGGAAGAGAAGTCTTTGGTGGGGGTGGGTGCGACGGGGCGGGAGGAAGCACACAAGAGGGTAAGGGGGAACTTATCTGTGTAATGCACAACAAAATGCATATATGGAAATGTCACAATGAAAAGCATGTCAGAATGAATCACATTAAGGTGTACATTAAAGATTTCCAGTAAAAAAGAATAGAAGGATAAAGTCAGTATAAGAAAGTGGATTACAGAATGAAAGAACACTTCAGTTGTGATAAAAGGCAAAATCAAGAAGTAGGATAACTGCATTCTCTGTTAACCATTGACATAAAATGAACAAAAATAATATAACTGTTCATGTTCAGCCCTGCAGCTTACCTTTCTCATTGCTGTCACTCATACAAGGAGATGAGTCAGCCCAGAGATTAATGGGAGTAGAGATAGTGAAGAATCTCGCAGTTCAGAATGTATGGTCTCATACACCACAGAAGATTTATACTGTAATATGCAATTGAGAAAAATAAGGACCTTATAATTGTCAGATGAAATATCATTTAGGAAAAGAAATAACACTGGGCAAAAGAAAATAGGATGATTTGTAATTAAAAATTTCCAATACTCAGAACTTCCCTTTCTTAACAGAACTGATAAATGTCTTTTTGTCTGGTATTTTCCTTATAAATATCCCTGTCATTTATTGTGACTTCTAGAATAAGAGAGGTAAAATCCTTTATACATGCCATGTTTTAGATTGACCAAAGTTTGGGAAACAAGATAGGAAAAAGTGGGATCACTTTAAATATCCAGAAGCTTCCCATTATTCTATTAGATTGGAAAAGGACATTATTGCTTATAAGAGGTGTTGACTGTAGGCTCTGTCTTTCATACCGTGAGTGACACAAAAGCCTGGTTCTTCTGGGCCTCACTTTAAACATCTGTGAAATAAAACTTGAAAAGAACACTTTTGACTATTCCTGTGAATCTAACTGTTTGGGGCTCTGTTTGGGACTTAATTCAGAAACAAAGTGGTGATGTCTGTGCCTTTTTTCATAGTTTCTATCAAAAAGGTAAAATGTGAATGGACATTAGTCCGAATCTCTGCCTTTATTGTAAAGTACATAATAAGTTACTGCTGGACTTTCAAAATTCAGGTTAGTTTTTAGAATATTGATTGTACATTTCTCTGATGAGCTTGGGTTTTGGTGACTGTGGTAAATAAGAAAATGCTTTCTTTCTAATAAGAAATCTCCAGGACCAATAAACTTCCAATTTATGAACTTTCACTGATACATAGAGAGCTGCCTGCCAGGACTGAAGTGTGTCAGCTCTGACCAGCAGGTTGGGGTGAGTGGATACTTGTGTATTTTTGAACAAACAGACGGAGGAATGATCTTTGAGACTTAACTTGTTCGTAAGTGTCTGGTTCCAGTTCAAGATTGTCTCAGGATCACATCATTTGAGCCTATCTCGACTGGATACCATAAAATATTGTGAGAATGTCTAAAGATCTGTCAGTGGGATTTTTCATACCATAATAATATCACCTTTTACATTTTGATTAGTCTTCAGGAAAAGCAGATTCACACTTCACTTTGGTGTGGAAAAGTTAATAACAGAGTACTTATTTTTACAAGGGAACAATATTCAACCAACAGAAGGACAGGAGGTCAAAGGATATTCCTGACAGAAGAACAAAGGTCCAGAGGAGCAGAAAGAAATCTCACATACTGGTTGTGAAGATGGAAAGCCTGTCCTCAGGGCTCCAGGTACTGCTGGTCCCCTGCCTGCCTGTGGTGTGGGGGGCTATACTGAAGGTATGGACCATCCATGTGGCTCTAGATCATGTGAGCAGTTCCACCACTATGACCCATAATAATCAGAGTTATGTTTTTAACTTTAGTAATATAAGTTAATTATTTATGGCAGAGACCATTAACATAAATTTTATTGGGAACAAGTTCTTTTTACTAATGAGTTTTTTTGGAGATGTGAAACATAATATAGAAATCATTTAGGCAGAACAGAGTGTATATATAAAACATTATAGCATATAAACCATTTTGCAGAGTTAAGTATTTTTACAGCATAAAAATTTATATACAATGAACAATACTTTGTAGATGAGTCACAGCATCAAGAAAACACATAGTAAAAGGCTCAGTATTGATAAACTTACTTTTCCATGTGGTTTTTTCCAGAAAGTGTCTTGAATTTAAATATCATCATAATACAAATGATATTTTCAAGCTTATCCATTCTTCTCTATTGAGTAAAAAGGCAATACTCTGTAGTACCCTAAAAATAAGCACATTACAGATTTTTGCATATTGCTTTGATAAATTTTTGTACATTACCTAATTCTGCATATTTATCTGAGAAAATTTTTATCTCCTTTCAATTCAGTCAGTAGACAATGATTGAAAAAAATATAAAGCATCATTTCTGTTAGCAGGAATACTCTAGGAGGAAACTCTGAGTCTAGGGTGACCTAAAATAATCTTAGTTGTACTTGTGAGCCATTTATAACTAAGAGACAAATAAGCCTTGAGTGAGGTGTGTGCTATTCCATAGATATTCTCAAGAACTGGTATTTGAGATATGAGTGGCATAGCTTTCAGCATCACAGCAACACACAGGCCCTCACAGCACAAGCTGACAGACATGTGGGGGGAATGTAGATAGGATCAGTTAAATGGGAAGTGTTAGATTGAAAAAACAGAATTTTAATTATAATAAATGCAAAAAAATACTACTATAAGAAACAAAGAACAGATAGCCCACTAGAAATTTAAATACCTTGGAATCAATCTAACCAAAGATCCTGTAGATCTCTACAAGGCAAACTTCAAAACACTAAAAGGTGGAAAGACCTCCCCTGCTAATGGATTGGGAGAATAAATATTGTAAAATGGCTATCCCACCAAAATCAATCTGTAGAATTGGAGAACATCATCTTAAGTGAATGAACACAAGCCCCAAAAGAGAAATACCATATGCTCTCACTCCTATGTGAGAGCTGAGTCAAACTTAAAGGAAGGAAAAAATCCTATACATAAATTGAAACATAATAAAAAGCTCAATTAAATTTATCATAGAAGGCACAATTTAAGGAGTGGAAAGAAGGAGGGAGGGATCTAGCACAGGGAAGTGATGATTGGAGAAGATGGGAGGGGGTGGAAGGTCAATGAGGAGGGATGAAGGGAAAGAGGTCAATCTCAGTGTAAACAGCACAAGTTTCTTAGTGTGGTGGAAAAAAAGGGGGAAGTTAGGAAAAAACCCTACAAGAATAGCTAAAATTAAAAAATAATAATAATAGCAATAATACCAAAGGCTGGCAATAATGTAAACAGACTAGGTCACTCATTGAATACTGCTGAGAATGTGAAAAAAGGTAGATCACTATAGGGAAAAGTTTGGACTTAAATCAAAATTGGGATGCATGTATATAGAAAATACTCTCACAAAAATTTGAAAGAAGACCATTAGTGAGAGGGTGAGGATAGGGAAGGAGGGTCATGAGAGGGTAAGGGGGAAGTTATGTGAGCAATGTACAATGAAATGCATATATGGAAATGTCATAATGAAACACATGTCATGATTAAACCCATTAAGTTGTACATTAAACATTTCCAATAAAGAAATAATATCATTGTTATATGCCTGATTCACAGTTGAAAAACTGAGCCTTCAGTAATTAAAGCCACTCAGTTATAAAACTAATAAGTTTTATAGACTAAAACTTAATAAAATGCAGTTCTACTGAAAAAAAAAGAAACAAAGAATAGAAGATATTCTACAGAGTCTAATTAATAATTTGTTGAATATAGCCACTAGAGCATGGAAATGCCAGATAATTAAAACATTAGAGTTGAGATAGAAGGCATTAATTTCTTTAAAAATATATTTCCTGTGTTACTTGTAAAATGTCATATTTAATAACACAAATTAATATTTGGCCTAATTATAGACTTAACTGTAACAGGTATTGTTCCAGTCATTTTTTGCGATGCTCAGATGTCTTTGAAGACTTTGATACTTACTAAGATTTAATTAGCTTATGCTATTTCAGTGTTTAGATTTTAACAAGAATTTTATACATTTTTTCATTACATCAATCTAATACATTGTCTATATAACACCAACAATCAGATGAAAACTAAAACACCACATTATTGACATTAATTGCTTGGTTCTTCAGATATCAGTGAACACTAACTTCTAACTTGAAGAGTTTGGTCACCTGCTTTACATCAGTGCTTCCCCAGACCTTGAGTTCTGTTTCATTTGTGTACTTTGGAATTTGTTACAACTTCAGTGATAGAATTGGGGTGAAATCCACCTGAAGGGAAAATCTGCATATTTCATGGAAAAGTGAACATTGAGAAAGATTTTGGAGGGATTAACTGCCATTGAATCCCAGATGACTCCAGTAGTGGAATCTTAGGGAAGAAAGGACACATAGCATGTTTGAACTGTTGGTAATTTCACAATCCAATTGATTGGCATTGCTTTGAAGTTTTAAGCTGTCCCTTTCTTTACAATGGTAGCTAGTTACATCTGATCATCTTATAAAAGGTGATGAGAGCTCTAATTTTTATTTGTGGTGGAAGCAGGCGTGCACAACCAAGTGACAATTTATCTTCAAGGTAAATGAAAGTGGCATTGCTATAGTGAGGTCTGTGGTCAATGCACAAGGCCCAGGGAACACCATTTCAAAATTCTCACACTATCCTTTATTTTCTCTGTTGGTTAAAAAATAGAACTTGGATTGGAACACTTGAAAATATTAGATATGGGGTAAACCTTGTTTTCCTATACTTATTAGAATGAAGTAAAAGACCTCAAACTGATACTTATACAAAATGATTTGAAACCAAGTAATAATGGAGCAGGGTGTGGTGATGCATACCTATAATTCTGGCACTCAGGGGGCTGAGCCAGGAGGATCGTGAACTTGAGGCCAGTCTGGGCTATACAGCAACACTCTGTCTCAAAAAACTGAAAATAAATAAATAACTAAACATAATAAGGTCTACTAGTACTTGTTTTCTGTATTTTTTATTTGTGTTTTTTTAAAGATGTGAAACATGAGGAAGTATTTTGACAATTGTTAAAGAACAAATCCTTTTAACCAAAAATAAAACTGTTTTGAAAGTAGTGCTTAGTGTGGCAAGAACTGTCACCTCTAGCCGAGATGAGTAGCAGGAACTAGATTTATCCTCATACTGAAGAGAAGAGCTGCACAAAATTTGAAATAATTGTTTTCAAGACATTGGATAAAAGACAATGAAGAAAAGCAGTCATTAAGAGACAGGACATGAGTGAGGTGTGATTGCCCTGGCTTACTTTCCTTCTCCAGGAGTTTCCAGGCCATGTCACTGTCCTTCCATCAAGGAGATGGAGCTAGGAGCCTAGGGAGGTGAAGTGGCTGGAGTTGGAGGGTGTGACGAGGAGAGAGCCTGCAGCAGAGCACTCTGGAGAGCCCCAGGGGGTCCTCACTGAGTCCATGCTTGTGAGGAAAACCTAAGGCTGAGGAAAGGCCACCAGAAAGGATAGTCTTTAGAGAGCTCACAGAGCCAAGAATGATTGCTCTTCCATAAACCAGAGCAGAAAATCTCATAAATCAGAGGACACTGTACAGGGTACTCAGAAGACATTTTCCTCATTAGTGGAGCAAAACTAGATCTGAGGTAAAGCCTGCTGTGTTTCCACCTAACAAAGTTGAGAAAAAAGATCTGAGAGGATTAAACTGTTTCTAAGTAAATTAATCACATTCTTGAGCGAAGCTCAAAAATATTTATAGGAATATAAGAATATTCAATACTCTGCAAAGTAAAATCCATAATTTCTGATATCCAATAAAAAGTTTCCAGCATCCAAGGAAGCAATGGCAGACACATTTGAATATATGGCTCATACTGAAGATAAACATTGACTAACTGAAACCAAATTGGACTGAACATAGATGTCACAATAACCTATCAAACACATTAAAAGTTATTATAATTGTTTTGCATTTGTGAAAAAATTAAGTGAGAGACATAGATATAAAAAAGATCTAAATCAAATATCTGGAGATTAAAAACTATAATGCCTTAGATTGAAAATCTACCATGGGCCAAGAAGTTCTTTTTTTTTTTTTTCAGTACTAGAATCTTGAACTCAGGACCTCACATATGCTACATGAGTGCTCAACCATTGACCACAGCCCCAGTCTCTTTCTTATTTTTTGTTTTGGGATAAGGTCTTGCTATGTTGCACAGGCTGCCTCTGGCCTCAAACTCGAAATCGTTCAGCCTCCCGAGTTGCTGGGATTACAGCCATGCACCACAGGGACTAGCCCAGACTAGGAATTAACATATCTTGTTACTGGCTTACTAATCAAAATGGGATTTTGTTGTTGTTGTTAGGTGCCTTAGAGTCGGTATCCGACTATACAACAGGGGACAACAGGGGAAACACTATTGTCAGTGCTTCTCTGCTGTTCATAGGGTTTTCAATGGCAGATTGATTTTTGGGAGGGGGTTTCCAGGTCCTTCTCCCAAGCCTACAGCTTCTGGTGTTCCCAGGCAGTCTCCCATCCAGGTACTAACCAGGCCCGACCCTGCTTAGCTTCCAAGATCACACGGGATCGGATGCCACAGGGCTACAGCTGCAGGCAGGGATTAGTGATCCCAAACATTAAAAAGAAACATTCACCTCACATGATCAAAGATGTCAGAACAATGCACCTTAAAAAGGCCATTCAATTATATTCAGATCAGCCTAACCAGAAACAGATCTCAGCAGATGAGAGTCCAAAGCAGAATGATATATTGTATGCCTTCTAACCAATGTTCTCAGATACTGGTTTCACAATTTATTACAGGTAATAGAAAAAAATGGACTCTTTAAATAATAAAAGTAAATAAAAAATCAATAAAAGTAATAAAAGCTACATATCTCTTCATGTTGAGAATTCAAGATTTTTATAGCCACTGAATATAAAATACATTTTAACTTATTTAGAATAGCCTTTCTTCTCAGTAGCTATTGCTTGGTCATTACTCATAACTGAATAGCGTTAATTACACAATCTCTAAAGATAGGGGCAACTCTGCTGGATACACTCATCCCTCTTCTTCCTCTTGCTCTTGGCTACAGAATGCTGTACGGACTACCAAAGGATACCTTGTCCTCTGGCTTCCACTTGTATTCAAACAGGAAGACGAAGCATCACCAGGTGATGAGAGGCTAGGAGGAAAGATGGAGGCGCATATTTTCCTGTGTCTCTCCCTGCTGATTGCTGAAGTTTTCTTCAGTTCTTCCACTGGGTTCTAGAAACCACTCTCTTTTATTGTTCCTGCAGGCCTAGGAGTGATGTGGGCTTACTGGCCAGCACAATCCCTACTGGGTTCTCTCAATATTACTCACAGCTTTGTAGATCAGATATTAATTTCTTTTTAACCAGGTTGAGTGTGCTGTCTTTTTCATGATGAACTCTCACTGATATAGTGCCTTTCATGACTGATACAGTTTAGATCTTAAAATTTTTCCCTAAAACCCATACTAAAGAATTAGTTGTCAGATTGTGGCACTATGGGGAGGGAGTAGAACCTTTAGGAGGTGGAGCCTAGTGGCAGGAAATTAGATTACTGGGAAGATGCCCTTGAGGGGATATTAGGACCCTGGCCCCTCCTCTGTCTCATTTTGCTGCCTGGCCTCCATGAAGTAAGTAGCTTTTTTCCATCATGGATTCCCTGTCATGATGTTTTGCCTTTCTATAGGTTCTAAAGCCATGCAGCCAGAATATCATGGACTCAAGCCTCTGAAACTGTGAGCCAAGCTAAACCTTTCCTTCCTTCAAGTTGATTACCTCAAATATTTTGTTTCCAAATCACATTCAATCCTAAAACACCTGTTCATGTACGCAAATTATTTTCTATCATTTCTATAACTTTTAATCTGTTCAGTTTCTTTTGTGAAAACCAGAAAATATTTAAGGAAGGGCAATAAAAGCCTTTTAAAATTTGACTTATATTATAAATTGCTCACAATTAGTTACTAGTATATTGCTTTATGCAATACACTATTTGGTTTTAGAAATTTAATTAATTGAGCTGCTAACTTCAGCCAATGTCAAGTTGAATACTGAGGATCTCAACATTTATACTGTAGCTGGTAACTGCAGCCTATACCTTGCCTATATTCAGAGACAGCCTGGAGCCACTGCCTTCTTTCTCTAACTCAGGAGTATCACAAACTTCAGTAAGAAAGAGACCAAATTACAATATGTCAGCTTTATATAAGTAGGCACATGAACACGTATGTGATACTATAGTTCAGTGATGTTTTCATCTCGCTTAAAGAACTATCTCTTAATCCAGCTCTGGCAAAAGCATTCATCCTCTAGTGTAAAAGCAATTTGGGCTTAGAGTATAAATAAGGAAATGTCTGGCTAAATTTGAGGTTTAGTCTTTAGAAACAGTTGGGGAAATAAATAAAAATGAATGATGATTTTAAGTGAGGAAATGTCATAATAATGAATATAGACATTAAGATTGCATTGGCGATATTGTCACAAAAGGGAGATGATAGATTTTGTTGATTTCATTTTACCCTGAGTACATCTTGACAATTGAAACTGATCAACAAAGCAAGAATTCTGGCACTGATTCTTCAGTGACTTTGTTCTCTAACAGCAATAGAAACATTATTTTTTGGCTGCTTGGAATAAGCAACCTCACTGGTAGATCAGCAATAGCAATTAAGTTTGGGTAAATGTGGCACAAAGTTGAGGAAATTTCAATTAAAGTTAATTATAAATGCCCACAAATTAAAAAAAAATATTGTTTGTCAGCTATCTTGTGGGAGATTTGGTTAAGGTGTAAATCTGCTGAATAGGTATATAAATGAATAGTAACATCATTTAAAATATGAAACTAACCACCTCCTTCCCATTAGGAATATTATTCAAAAATAAACAGAAAATGGCAAGTATTGGCAAAGATGTAGAGAAATTGGTACCCTTAAGCATTGCTTGGTCTACAGCAATACCACTCCAGCATCTGATCCCATCAGATTTTGGAAGCTAACCAGGATGGGCCTGCTTAGTACCTGGATGGGAGACCACCTGGGAATACTGGGTGCTGTAGGCTTGGGAGAGGGGCTGGGATTTAGCTCAGTTGGTAGAGCACTGCGCTGCAGTCTCTGAGGTCCCAAGTTCAATTCCCAGCACAGCAAAGATGGGAGAAGGACCTGGCAATCCACTCCCAAGGCAATCCCAAAACAGTCAGCCATTGGAAACCCTATGAGGGTCGCTATGAGTCGGATACCGACTCGACGGCACCTAACAGCAACAACAACAGGCTTGGGAGAAGCACTCAGCAGCCCACTTCTGAAACAGCCATTGAAAATTCTATGAATAGGAGAGAAGCACTGATAATAGTGTCTGGCATAATACAGTGTCTAGTATTGTTTTATTCTGTAGTACATAGAGTTGCTATTAGTTGGACCTGACTCAAACATGCATTGCTAGTAGTAATGTGGAATGGTATGGATGCATGGAAAATGGTATGGCTATTCCTTAAATAATTAAACAGAATTATTATATGATTCAGCAATTCTACCTATGGGTATATGCCCACAAGAATTGAAATCAGGGGCTCAAATAGATTTATACCTGTATACATAGCAATATTACTCATATTTGCTAAAAAGTAGAAGCAATCCAAAATGTCCATTTATGGATGATTGGTGAACAGAATGTGGTATATAAATACAATAGAATATTTTTCAGCTTTAAAAAAAGAAGTAAATTCTGACAGATGCTAGAAAACGGATGATCCTTGAAAACATAATGCAAAATGAATAAGAGAAATGCTATATAATTCCACTTACATGACGTACCTAGAGTAATCAAATTCATAGAGTCAGGATATAGAATGGTGATTTGTAGGCACTAGAGGGAGGCAGAATGGAGTTAGTGTTTGATTTTACAGAGTTTTGGTTGGGGAAGAAAAAGTCTGGAGCTGGATGGTGGTGATGATTGTAAGATGTTGCAGTTGCAGCCTTAAAATAATTAAAATGGTACAGTTTATGTTGTGTTATCTTGCCACAATATAAATTAAGAGTAAGGGTAGTTGATTGGGAAGGGTTATGCATTTTTTTTTTCAGTACTCAGTGGTTGACTCAGGGACTTTCTCATGCTAGGTAAGTACTCTACCACTGAGCCTCACTCTCAGCCCATTTTATTTTATTTTATTTTATTTTATTTTATCTTGTTTTTTGCAGTACATGGGGGTTGAACCTAGGGCCTCACACATACTTTGCAAGTGGTCTACCACTGAGCTGCATCCTGCAGCCCATTTTTTATTCTTTATGTTGAGTCAGGGTCTTGCTAGGTTAAACAGGCTGCCTCTGGCCTCAAACTTGTGGTCTTCCTGTCTTAGTCTCCTGAGTCATGTAATGAAGTTTTATTAAAGAATGAATTTCATTCCTGAATAAGCCATTGAATTTAAATGAGACCAATGTATGTTAATTTCATTACTGATTTATATAATTAGCATTTCTCTTATGTTTTAAGGTTTATGTAGATATTCCACATAAATCATTTTTAAATGTATTTTTTGCAGCAATTGGGAGGAGTAAATATTATATATATTTCATAGATGGGCAATTTGGAACTCTAAATAGTTTAGTGCTTTACACAGGATTAGAACAACATTGGAATTTAGAACTGTAACCCCAAATTTTGTGCATGTTATGTCTTTCCATTCACCAACTCTGGAATGGTATGACTTTTCTCTGATCTTAATATTTTCCAAAAGACATCATACAAAAGTGCTTTCCTCTTTATCTTCCCCCCGACTACTTAGGCATTGCTAAAGCACCTTCTAAGATCTTCAATTGGAAGACAGGTTCATGTTTTACAGTTTGTCTTCAAATTTGTGTCCTATAACATGAGTCTCTTTAGAATGGCTCCTTGAGTTTGGTGACATTTTCCACCAAGACGGGCCCTGTAACTTTCCATGTCAGTATATGCCATCTCTAGGCAATCTATACCTTTGCAGTTTGTTGTTATGATTCTAGCAAGTAAATGCTACATTTCTAACATGGTGGCTCCTGGTTTCTAGCTCTCTTCATCTCCCATTTCCTGATGTGTTGATCTTTCCAAAGAAAAATAGGAATAAAGACATTGGGGAAGGAGGATTATCTCCACAAGTATTCTGATCTGAAGGACAGCTGCTATATTTCCCATTGCCATAGGCTCTGGGTCTCAGTGAGGGATTTAGGAAGTTAGGAAAGTAAAGCCTTTCCTTTTATTTGTTTTGGCCTGGTAGGTATATTCTGTTTACATCAGCAAAATATGCATAAGTCACAGGGTGGGATTCTGAAGTCAACTCCAGTGATAACTAGTTAGTAGAAAAAAATTCTCCCATTTCTTTGTAATTAGATAGCTTTGAGTCATGATTTTCTCTTAAGACTTCTAATCCTTTTCTGTGTTTGTTTGGGTTTATTAATGAGAATCTGGAAGAAACCAGAACAGAAATGGAAAGCTATGAATTGCCATGAATATTTCAGTTGATATATGTGAATAGATGAAAAACCTGTGATTTGGAAGTACTCAATGACTTACTTGGTCACAAAGTCAGAAATAAGAAGAGTACAATATTCAACCCCAACTCACCAGATAATATGCAAAAGAAATAACTAAAATAAACTCAATCATGAAGGAGAGCTGACAGTTGCACAGGTCAGCCAGGCCCTTACTTTCCTTTTCCTAATGTCCTGTCAGCCCCTTGTCATATTCATGTTCATTAACACTTATATTGGAGGGCAGAAAGAGGTGACATTTCAATCTGTCAACTTCACTGCTCATTAGCAACTCACATAAAGGGCAGTAAGTGGGAAGGTCAAAGGCTAAATTGAGGTTACAAGTTTTCTGGGGCTCTCACTTATCCTCCTATGTCATTAGCACAGATAACAGAGAGGGAGCAGTATTAAGGAATTTAGAGTTTGCATTAAGGAATGCATAGTGAAAATCTGAAGCAGGGTTGGGGACCAAATGTGGTAATTCTCTCTGAGAGTGATGTGCGCTACAAGCACACATTGGAGTTAACACGACTGCGACGTTGCATACAGATGAAGGTGACTGATGGTCGTTGTGTGGTTGAGAAAAAAGGATATACTAGTAGATGACATTTAAAATCCACATCAAATGGCAAGGTGCTGAAAGAGGACCAAGAGGTTGGCTTTAAGGAGGTGTGTAATTCACCTGTGAGAAGAAGTGTGTGTGTATCTGTGAGTGGAACATATTTGAAGAAAGTAAGAATGTTTACAATAGAACTAACACTACTTTCAGGTCAGTAGAAGGTACTCTTGATTAATTATCTTTTCTGCTTTTCATTAGTTCTTATAAAATATAAATCCTAAAGGCACAGTGTCCAGTATGTAAATTTAACTTAAGATTGATTTTTCCTTTGATACATTATGTATATTTCATCAAACATTACCTGTTCATTTTAGTCAAATACCAAGATGAGAATAAAATCATAGAGAGATCCAA
>VMDO01032221.1:0-19223 GCA_007922755.1 Pedetes capensis | reverse complement strand
AATAAGAAATCCTAAGACTTGTTAAAATACAAAGAATAATACTCTAGTAATTTAAATTTTGGTATCATGGTAATCAAAGAAATAGAATATAGAACCTTGATTTGTAACTATATAGAAAGGGAAACTGCTATAGGTAACTTGGTCTTTATGAAGATAGACTAATAATAAATTGTGTTGAAATGTTTGATAACGAAGAGATAGAGAACATATTATATTCCTATCTCATGTTGTTGGGTGCCATTGAATTGGGTCTAAGTCATAGTAACCTTATGTACAGCAGAACAAAACACTCCCCAACACTGTGCCATGCCCAGCACTATGTCAGTGATTCTCTGCTATTTATAAAGTTTTCAGTGGCTGATTGTTTCAGAAGTGGGCTGCCTGGTCCTTCTCCCAAGCCTGCATCACCTGGCATTCCCATGTGGTCTCCCATCTAAGGACTAACCAGGCCTGAACTTGCTTAGCTTCTGAGATCTGATGGAATTGGATGCCAGGGTGGTACGGCTGTAGATATTCAAGGATATGTTGTTGTTGTTGTTGTTACGTGCCGTCAAGTTGGTATCTGACTCATAGTGACCCCCTGTACAACAGGGGAAACAATATTGTCAGTGCTTCTCTGCTGTTCATAGGGTTTTCAATGGCAGATTGATTTTTGGGAGGGGGTTGCCAGGTCCTTCTCCCAAGCCTACAGCTTCTGGTGTTCCCAGAAGGTCTCCCATCCAGGTACTAACCAGGCCCGACCCTGCTTAGCTTCCAAGATCTGACGGGATTGGATGCCACAGGGCTACAGCTGCAGGCATATTCAAGGATATAGGAGATTATTTTGATAATCAAAATATGTGCCAATATCTCTAATCTTTTGCTATCAGATGCCTCAACACCTCTAAATGCATGATTTTTCCTTGGTTATATTGATTAAGTCATAGCTAGGATATAATCTCAAGGAATATCAAGATATTAGTTGGAGTATTTGTATAGAAGATTCTTTTGTATTCTAATTTATATTCCACTGGGGAAGAATAAAACTATGACATTTATGGTAGCCATCTACCTACTAAGCAGAGTTTGTAAATTAGCCAGCATATA
Organism: Pedetes capensis; assembly: GCA_007922755.1. NCBI lineage: Eukaryota > Metazoa > Chordata > Mammalia > Rodentia > Pedetidae > Pedetes > Pedetes capensis. Next base: position 18,137 of record VMDO01032221.1, on the reverse strand, counting down.
GAGAGAAGCAATGTCAACTCGTGGCAATAAACGTGTCCTGAAACAATTATCCCTCCATGTCAAGCTATAATTGACAAGATCTTCTCTGGAATTTTAAATATGTATTACAATGCCTTATCTTTAAAAAAATTGGACAGTTTTAACAGGATTTTCTGTAACTTTGAAATGAACACAGGATTTCCTTCCTTTCTTGTACAATATGGTAACCAAAGCAGTTAGCCTAGTTGCTGCATGTGTTAGTATGTTTTCTGCTTATATAACAAATACTTGAGATGGGACAATTTATGCAGAACAGAAAATCACTTCTTGTGGGAAGTCCAGCATTAAGGTATTGACATCTGGTGAAAGCCTTCCTCTGTGTCAGGAGATGATGGGCAGCATCACATGGTACAACAGCTACCTTGGCTTTCTTCTTCCTATAAGTCATTCATCCCAATTGTGAGAACCCCATCCTCATGATGTCATCTAACCCTGATTATCTCCCAAAGGCCCACCTACAAAAAAACAGAAAAATAACACCTGGGGAATTAAATTTGCAGCACATGAATTTTGGGGGACACTTTCAAACCACAGCATTGAAGTTCAGTGAATTTGATGGTGCTTGTGGATTCTTCCCTGTAGTTCTGAATGATGTGTGATTAATACCTAATCTTTCATTTAGGATTTAAATATGAGTCCTATCTTTGCTCATCTCATCTCCTGTTCCTTCTCTGGAATATCTCACTTTCTTCAATCCCCAATTCCTAAGGAGTTGGAAGTGGAAGTTTGATAAATATAGACAGATACATTTTGTTTCCAAATCAACAGTGTAAGTTAGAATCCTTAAGTGGTATTCTATGATTGACATATTGAACTTTCTGGTACTTCTGATTGTCTGAAACTTTCCCTGGACTTACCTCAGGCTGAGCCTCTTGTTCCCTGAAACATTTGCTTATTTTTCCCTAAGTATTAGACTTTCCTGTAGGAATTTCTGGGCAACAATGGATGCAACTAAGTGATATGAATTAAGGAACAAGCAGATGTTCAGCTGAAAAAAGTAGAGACTGGGAACAAGCTAGAGAGTGGGGGAAAATCTAGCACTCTAAAACTTGACCAAAAAGAAACCAAGAATTAAATAATGATGGAACCAGTGGAATCTGGAAGGAAGAACCACAAAACAGAACTGGCCAAACCAATGAAACACCGGTAAGGATAAAAAGACCAAAGCAAATTTAGACAAGACTGCCAGGCAAAATTAAAAGGAATAAAAGAAGAAAGCACATTTGTTGCTACTTCTGATACAATTCTTCCAGCTTCTTTCACACATGGAAATCTGGTCTGTTTCACAGACTTCCCAGACTTCCTCTAAAGGAAGGTTTTCTCTATTCTAATCACCATTTTTTCTGTCCTTCCCATCAAACATATGCAGCATTTCCTGACCACTGATTTAGATTCATTTGGAGTCCCTACTCCAGGTAGTCTAATGTACTTTATTTCAGAGAAAATTGAGACACACTTTTTCTTTTGCCATTTCCTTGGTCTTGAGCTGTCTTTTCCCAACAATTTCCCAGCACCAACAGATATGTTTAATAACTCAGTTCAATTCTGACACCAACTCCATGGCATTAGTACAGATTTCCATAATGTACAGAGGTCACACCCACAATATTGCCCCCATTTCAGATGCTAATCTCTAATGGAGTCCACAGGCTACAAGGACTGGTAGACTGACTACAAATTTGGGAATTACCATGCTCACCTCATCAAAGTCAATGATCCACTACAACAAATCCCAGAACTCAGGAAAGCAGATACTGTACTCAAAACTTACTTTCTTATAAAGGACACAACTCAGGAGGAGCCAGATGGAAGACACATATGGCTTATGGGGTGGGGGTGACAATCCTCAGTGTGTTCATCAAGCCAGGAGCATTCTTACCCCCAAAACTAAACATTAAAAAGTCTTAATATATGTCATTATAGGAGTATGATTAAATAATTGGTTATTAGTGAATGAACTCAACCTCCACTCTCATTTTCTGGAGGACAAAGTGGTGGGGCTGAATGTTCCAACCTCGTAATCATATAGTTCCCCCACATGTCTGTCAGTTTGTCATGCTGTGGGGGCTTGTATGTTGCTGTGGTGCTGAAAGCTAATGCCAATGGTATCTCAGACACCAACAGGGCCAACCATGCTGGACAGGTTTCAGCTGAGCTTCCAGACTGAGACAGACAAGGGAGAAGTAAAGATCAGGGCATTTCTTCTCCCTAAAGTTGACTACAGGGCTGGGATTTAGCTCAGTTGGTAGAGCACTGCGCGGCAGTCTCTGAGGTCCTGAGTTCAATTCCCAGCACCGCAAACATGGGATAAGGATGTGGCAACCCACTCCCAAGACAATCCCAAAAACAATCAGCCATTGAAAACCGAATGAGGGTCTCTATGAGTCAACACAACTGGATGGCACCTAACAACAACAACAAAGTTGACTACAGGTTGCTTAGTTCCTTTACTATAGGCTCCAGCTCCTGTCCCGCCCTCTACACATAACTGAACTGTCCACTGTTAGCCCTCTACCAAAACAATTAACCATTGAAAACCTGTATGAATAACAGAAACACTGTCAAATATAGTGCCGGAAAATGAGCCCCTGAGACTGAAAGGCATTCAAGAAATGACTAGGGAAGAGCTGCCTCTCAAAGTAATGTCAATCTTATTGACAGGCATGGAGTAAAGCCCTTGGGATCTCCTTTTGATGATGTGGCACACCTCAAAATGAGAAGAAACATAGTAGCTGCAGCAATAGGCTCAAACACAGAAAGATTGTGTTCATGGCACAGTGCTGGGGAGCTTTTCATCCTGCTGTATTTAGGGTCCCTATGAGACCTGACTCAACAGCATCTAACAACAATCATATGGTTGCTTCTTCTGGTAACTATCCCCAACCTTGAAACTATCTACAATGAGTCAGCTCTGTCATAAACTGAGACATGTTGCAAAAGAGTTTTTCATGTATAACAAAAGACACTCTTACCATTCAAGAAGTTCCAAAATTTTATGGAATTGGCATGTAGACCAAACAGAACCTCCAAATCACCCCCAGGAACCCTTGTTTATGCATCGATCTTCATTATGTTCTGGACAAATCAAAACAGTGTCTCTGAAAATTATTTAATATTACATGGGCTGATTAGTAAATTTAGATGAAAAATTTATTCATATTCATATTACAAAATGCAAATGTAAAATGTAAAATTGCATCATTTCATGATGTCTAGAATAATTTTTTGTTGTTCTCTCTAACAGTTGTACTTAGGTGGTAAGCGAGGCTGAAGGATTGCACCAGTCTGCTCACGTTGGCTGCAGTTGTTTATGCTTCTCTCCTTTGACATTATTTACCTACTTTGGCTTCCACTTGTTTGGTTTGTGTTTCCATAGTTACTGCTATAACACGTGACACCTTCAATTCTAAAAGTTGATTGTGGACTTACATTATTCAAGATAGATGATAATAACCTCAAAACTCTGTGCCTAAATAGAGTGTAATGTTGCCTCCGCCTCTTGCTTTATGTCTAGAAAACCTCACGGTAGTCACCAGAAATGTAGGCCTTCTGTGTGTCACCTTGATACCTGTTTCTCAGATTATCATGGCTGAGGGAAGAAAACCTGGCAACTAATGCATTGGTTCTAAGAGTTCTGCCCAGAACTAATGGGTCTCATCTGCTTACATTTCATTGATTAAGCCCCATGAATCTCTTCTTGACTTAATTGCAGGTGCCATGATCCTATCAGGTTTGGGTAGGAAATCCAAACATTTAATCTATTTTCTCAGAGTGATTTTGACTAATTGAAAGGATTTTTTTCCATGTATAGCCACAAACCATGCAGAAGTCTTAATAATAGAACTCAATATCCTGACCCTTTGTTTAATGCTTTCCAAGAGTATGAGTTTTAACTGGCATTTTTAGTACCAAACAATTTTTTCCTTTTTACTGTTTGGAATTGAGAAGCAATTTTCCTTCCAATCCAATAAGTCCTTGAGCTTGTGGGTTCTTCCTGTTTTCTCTAAAATTAATTTTCCTGAATTTATCTTTTTCTTCTAATACTTGCCAAATGCAGTTAGTAACAATCATTACCTACTGTTAACATGATACTATGCTGTCATTTCTCCTAGGACTAAATGAGCTGGATTCCAGGCAAAGATGGAAATATTATCAAATGTTTGACCCTTGATAACATAGACCATTCTTTCAGGCTCTCTACTTGGCAATGGCTATCTTCCTAATTGCCACAGATACAAATTCCATGTGTTCCAGCTCTGTTACTGCAGCAGCATCTTATGTCAATTTCCATATCCATCAGGATAGGTTATATTGATGAGTATTCCCACTTCCACTTCACTACTTGGTGCCCTGGGGTTGAGTGGAGGAATTGATGTTCCTATCTGAATCAGAGGACTGTTTTGTCTCTTAGCTTCCAAGTGGGTTCGTCACTAACAAGCACAGGGAAGAGACTGGAGGATAAAAGATGAGAAAGGGTCAGGGTGTTTCTTCTCCCTAAAGGTGACTACAGGTTTCTTGGTTCCTCTACTGTAGGCACCAGCCCCTGTTCTACCCTCTCCACATAACAGAACTATCCATATTCTAGTAATGAATCTCTTTCTTCTTGCCCTGTCAGATCTAATGATCATAGCATCTCTCCAGGGTTAGAACTCCAGCATCATTTCTGGTAAGTTCCCATAACCTCTGATATATACAACTTTGTAAATATTTTCTTCATTTAAATCTACTCATCCACCCAGTTTAAGGGACTTTCTTTTAGGGCTTCAACTGATTAGGTTATAGTTCAGTGTTACACAATCCCCATAAGTTTGTGGCATATCCTAACAATAGGCCACCTGTCCTCAGATATGGGAGGAATCTCTATTCACTTTAAAAATCAGCATCACAGGCATCTGCAACCAGCCAAGCTGTGGAAGGATCTAAGACTACTATGCATGGTCCTCTCTGTCGGCCTGGGTGTGACTTATGCCACTTTTGCTGACATGTCTAACCTAAAAGAAGCAAGAAGACCATTCTTATGTGTAACGCCAAAGGGGGAACACTGAAACAATTTAATGCTTACTATAAATATTGTTCAAATGTGATTTACCTGGAGGATGAAGTTTTGATTACACTAAAGCAAGCATTATAAGTCCTGTTAACATTGTATACATAAGTAGTAAAAAGATGGCAATACATATGAATGTAAGATAAGATTCTGTTTGTGGTCAAGCAAATTAAGCCTGCTAGTATAATAATACTGTGCAATAAGACAAAAAGGGAAATGTAAGATCACTAACAATTAGATAGTTAAAAATTGAATTCCCAAGTGATGGCCCTGTAATGGGAGGCTATGGAACTTTGGAGATGGGAGCTAGGTGGCAGAAGTAGGTCATGAGGGGCAGGCCTTTGGAGGTTTCACATGGGCCCTCATTTCTAGTAAATGCTGTCTGTTCCTGATCCACCATGATGGATCACAGGCCCTGCCTCCAGCTCTACTGCTGCGTCTCCCTGCCCATGATGGACTGAAATCCTCTGAATCTTTAGCCGAATTAACCTACCCTTCCTTACATTGCTCTGTTGGGTATTTTCTCATGGTCATACACAAGCTAACCAACAGCCTCCATGAAGCCTTTCTATAAGACTAAGCAGCTGGCTGTACTTCCTGTGAACCTGGAGCAGTTCAGGAGCATATAAACTCACTTGTCCTTCTTCACTGTCTCACTTCCCTTTGTCATAACTCTTGTCACTACTAGGGTAAGAGTATTGTGCTGCCTCTTTCCATGTATTTCCACATAATATTTTCCTCAGAAATTGTTTTCTGAGGAATTTAGGGTCAAAAAACCAGAATTAGGGATGATTACAGAGAGAAGACCTTCCTGAGGACATGATGTATGTCTATAGAAGTCTTCATGCAGATATATATATATTTTTAATGACAGATACATACTCTTTACCACAAGAAAGCTTGAAATAGTGAGACACCTACACATAAAACCTGATATATTCACATTCTGGAGAAAATGTTGGTTGTTAACAGGTCATCTAAAAAAAATATTGAATTTCATTATAAGTTAATCATTACCTTGATGTTCCTTTTCTAGCTGTCAATTGAATTTCCTGGCCCAAATCTGGCTGGTTCACCTCTTGTGGGCAAATGGGCAGCACATTCATCTAGGTTTTTTAATAAGGTAATTCTCATGCCTATATCCAGTCAAACTCATTTAGGAGTAAAAGAAAAAATAAGAGAGTTCTAGGTGCTAACTGAAACTATCAGAAATTGTGACTTCAAACAGCTCAAACAAGTCAGGGTATTTATTACACTTGAACAGTCTGGAAGTAAATAGTTACTGGTGTTAGTTTCCTATGCAGACCATTTATGTCTCTTTGTTCTCTTGTTCTTAGCATCTTGACTTGAATTCACAATGTCTTTTAGTTTGCCCAGGTTATCATAGCAAAGCACCAGGAACTGGGTGGCTTAAACAAAAGAAGTTCATTTCTTCACAGATCTTGAGTCTATAAATCTAAGTTCAAGTTGCCAGCAGGTGTGGTTTCTTCTGAGGCCTCTTTCTTTGTCTTACAGATGGCCATCTTTTCCCTATGTGGTCATATGACCTTTCCTCTATATTTGCATGCCCTAATCTCTTCTTATGAGGATAATGGTCATATTGGATAAGGGCTCAATGACCTCATTTGGACTTGATTGACCCTCTAAAGGTTTTGTCTTCAGATAGTTTCACATGCTGAAATTCAGTACACAACACAGTGGTTATCACTTTGTTTCTAGGATGATTGTCACAGCTCTACAACCGATATCTGCTATAAAAACAGAAAGAAAAGAGAAAAGAATAAAACCTGTAATCTTTACCCTTTTTTAGAATAGAAACAAGAGCTTCTACGTGGGCATGGTGGTGCAGGCCTGTAATCCTAGCTACTATGAGGCTGAGGCAAGAGGATATCAAGTTTGAGGGAAGAGGGTGCTTGCACATCTTAGTGAAGCCTTGTCTCAAAATAAAAAATACAAAAAGGGATTGGGAGTACAGCTCAGTGGTAGAGCACTTGGCTAGCATATGTGAGGCCCTTGTTGCAACCCCAAATACTGCCAAAAAACCAAAACAAAACACAAAACAAAATCATCCCACAAGACCATCCCTCCCTCATGTAGCTGATCCACTTATAGCCATTGGCTACAACTGTATCATAGGTCACCTATAACTGCAACGGGCTAGACAATTGACAGGACTTTTCATATCTATAGTGGATAGGACAAGGAAGAAGATGGTTAAAAATGAGTTTTGTGCCACTTAATCTACACTGTCTGTTCCAGATAATTTTGTAGAATTTTTAACAAATGTATGTCTATTGACTCATGATGAATGACAGACACAACGCCAAGTATTTAAGGTATGTGAGTGAACAAAACACAATTCCTTCCTTCACAGACCATACAGCATTTTTTTGGAAAACAGACATTTAAATACAATTACATTTCTGCATGAAGATTGAAAAGATGGGAGCAGCAGAGTATACTGTAGAAACTCATGCAGGACAGCAAACCTAATCCCAGGAATTAATTAAATATTCCACAAACAATGTGCAATCGTGTTTTCATTGTCTTTAACATATAAGAAGTTTAGTGTGTACGTTATGGAGATATTTTAAGCATTTAAGTAAATTGATGTGCCAGAAATCAGCAAGTACAGGGCTTGGCACAAGATAATTAAAATGTGTACATCTATTTATTCATAACTAACTATTTTATTTGTTTACTACGTCATAATAACAAAGCCTTTTGTAGTTCTTAAAGGGTTTACTTTTACTCATTTATCTCTCCCAAGAATTAAAGGAGGTAGAGACTATTATTGTCTTTATTCTGCAAAGAAATCTAGACATTGAAAACATTGGTGATTTTTTCAAGGTCATGTAGTTGTTAAAAGGCAAAGCTGAGAATTCAAGTCCAGCCAGCTCACTTTCCAAGTTCACACTCTTAACTACCCTGTCATCATTGCTCTGCTCATTATCTGTCTCTGATATTTATTTCAAGTGATGTTCAGAGTATACTCAGACAAAACTATAATCTTTCCTGATGTCTGAGTTTCTATCTCCTGTAATTACTTGCTACTGCACTACTTAAACAAAATAGAAATACTTTCAAAGAAGAATGCAGAGCAACCATTTCTACTGAAATGGCAAAAATGGAAGAAGCTACACAGGCTCCTATCAGAACATAAAATGCCTTAGCCTTCTGAAGGCTAGTCATTTCTCCACTTGTGCTTTCTGTTCTTCTGGGAATGCCAAAAACCGAGTACTATTTACTTAGCTGTGGGGCAACTTGGATCTAGATTTCAGAAATTTGTTTTGAATTCTTTCTGGGCAATGAAATACAGAGATTTTGATTTAATGTAGTATCTATCTCTTTTCTTATTTTGTCTTTTTATTGTTATCGTTTTTGTATTTTGTTTTATTTATATCCAAGTGTAACATGGTTTCTACTTGGTTCTTTGTAATAGGATATAATTGAAAGAAGTATATTCACTAACTGTCATGTAACTTTTCCTTCCGTTTTTCTATGGCATGCATTTTAGAGTTAGTAAGACCATGGTTTTAATTTACTTTATTCTGGTTGGCAGAGGAGCCTGCCAAGGTGTCATGAGCAAAGAGTAGGATTTGAAGACTAAAATGGAGAAAAAAAGGAAGCAGAATTTGGCTTTCTTTCTCTTGTCTAACATCAACTACTAACTGTCTATGAAACACTGCCAATTATACAGAATCAAATGCTTTGCACTGTAAAGTCAGAAAATCCACAACCCTGAAAATGCCAGTTATTGTTATGCAAATGTGTATTGTGTGGAAAAAAAATGTAACTCAAAGCCACAACCACAGATTTTTCTTTGAAGTCAAAGCTATCATGTCAGCAAGTTTTTAACTCTAGGCTTTAGAGCTTGCTGCCATGTACTATTTTTTTTCACAGTTCTCTCATCTTTATGTTTTAAAAAATCTTATTTTATTTTTTATTTCCTGGCTTTGTCACCATTTATATTAATTGAAGTTTTATAGAATGAATGAAATATAACATATTGTATTGAGAATTATCAAAGTCCCTGGAAATTTCCAAGAATGTGCTCTTTTATTTGTTATGATGCTATTATTTCCATTTTATCTTAACCCAGTAGGAGATAGTTCTTCAGTTGCCTGTGATAAAGTATGATTTCTATTAAAATTGCAATTGAGTCCATGTAATAACTACATTTTGAAACAGACTATCTCAGCTTTCTCTTGGCAATATCTCTTTGTATTTTAGAGTCTATTTTAGAAGTCAATTGAGCTTTATTACATTTTAATTTTCCCAATAATATAGACAGTATAGATTAACTAACATCTGACATGGTTCAGCCTTGCTATTAAAGCATGACAAATAAAAACATGATTGTATTTACAATGGTGACGGAATTCAAGCTCTAGCCATGGCCAGCAGTGCAATGTTGTGGGTCTCACGGTCACTCTTTGACTTAGCTTCCTAACCTCTGAAATGATAAAGTCTGTCCCTGGCCTGCCATTTGCTGGAGGGTTGTCATGAGATTAACCTATGACATGGTTTCTTGAAATAGAGAGCAAGAAGTCCCAGGAAGAAAAAGTGTAATCTAGAGGGCTAGAATTCTCAGGAAAAGATGATGCATCTTCCAATAACAATGATTTTGCTGAAAGGTTTTGGGAAGAAAAATGAGATGGTTTAAATTAAAACCAATACAAATGTGATGGATTTCAAAACTTCTGTGAATGTTTAAGATAAGCTACTCAAAAGCAATAATGAGGAAAGCCCTATCCTAACACTCAGTCTCCCCTGCTTCCCTTTCTTCTCTTTTGCTATATCTCCTACTTCCTACCAAGCTTGTGTATTTATATTTTCCTATTTCTAAGGGGACCTGACTTGGGAAATAAGTATATGAATATGCTCAAATATGCATAATGACACTTAAATAAGACAATAATAACCTTTGATCTTTCTGAAATTATGTACAATGTCTTGAAAAATTCGTCCACATGACTAAAGTTTACTCCCTAACTCAAGTTGCTGTCTTCTTTCTGTGGATTACTGCCGCTGCCTTGAAAAGAGCCTCTGTGTCCATTCTGGTGTCCCATCCTCAAGCCAAATAGCGTTTCTGAAATTCTAATCTAATTGTGGCAACTTCCCACTTAAAACTCAACTGTGACTTTCCATTTTTCATGGGATAAAGCCAAACATCTTTAACATGCTTTTTTGAGCCCCACCCCCAGTCAGTTCCCTAACATTCCCCCAAGATTCCCAATTTCTTCTGCCCTTGTCTTTTTGTAGTCCCTGGTAATGTTCAAGCTCTGTTTGGCTACAGGCCTTTTGCACCAGCTTTCTCTTCACTGATATAATGGTCTGCTTCTTTTCACATAGGGACTCTTTCTCTTCCTTAAGATCTTCCATGAGAAAATATATTTAGATAAAATATTTTTTTACACTCTCTAGTTAGGTAAAAACTCTTTATAGGCTCCGTAACACCTCATACAGCTCCTTGTAACATTTAATACAATTGTAACCAAACAGTATTTATGGAAGTATTTCATTAAAGTTTTTCTTTATCACTTCCCTACTTAAACTCCATCAGTCCACTTGGTTCCATGTTGTTGTTGTTGTTAGGTGTTGTCCAGTAGGGTCTGACTCATAACCACCCTATGTATAACAAATGAAACACTCCCTGACACTACGTCATGCCCAACGCTACTGTCAGTGCTTGTCTGCTATTCATAATGTTTTCAATGGCTGATTGTTTTTTTGGGAGTGGGCTCCCAGGTCCTTTTCCTAACTTGGTTCTATAGCAGCATGTAATATATTTCCCACATATAGTTAATAAGTGAATGAGTCAGTGAATACAACTATATTTTTCATAACATTTTTTATCCTATTAATTCCTAAATGTTATTAAGATATGAAAAGTAAAATTATAATATTCTCCATTACTAATAATTTAACCATATTACATATCTCATTTACATCAAATTTTATTACTAGCATAGTGTTGACTATATAGGACAATCTAAATGGATTTTTATTAATATGTATCCAAAGATATAGTGTATATGGAAATATACAGCTATATATTTGATTTTAATTTGCTGGTTGAGATGTTGTCTAATTTACATAGAACTATATATTCCACTTGGAAAGAGTGCATTACTTTGTCATCTAACCACTACACTTTCTCATGGAGAAAGGAAGAATGACCTTGCAAAGAGTTACGGATCGTGTGTAGAAATGTAGAAAAATCATTATCCCTTAATACTAGCTGGATTGTCAATATGATAATTTAATTATATATGCATTAAACATCTCTGATAGGAAGGAAACAGCAATAGACATTGTAGGAAAATAAGACCAATAAGAAGGTAGATTCTTTGTTCTCAAAGATGGAACCTCATAAGAGAGAAAATAACACCAAATAGAGTCAAACAGCTGTGACAAATGCTATAGAACAGTATTGTAGGCTGACCTGTGCCTCTCTCTGCCTTTCCCCAGATTCATATGTGGAGACCCTCAGCCTTGACACCTCAAAATGAGTCTGCATTTGGAGGCAGAGCCTAAGAAGTGGTAAATAAGGTAAAATGAGGTCTTTTGGGTGGGCCATAATCCAGTGTGAGGGGGGCCCTTGGACAGAAGACATGAGGGCCCAGAAACACATAAAAACAAAATCATGTGAAGATGGAAGAGATAGCCATCAAACAACCAGTGAAAGACTCCTCAGAAGAAACCAGCCCTCAACAGTTTGATCTTTGACTTCCTCCAGAATGGAGAGAAAATGAATTTCTGCTGCTTAAGCCACCCAGTCTGTGGTACTTTGTTAGGGTATTGTTGTTAGGTGCCATTGAATAGGATCCAACTCATAGCAACCCTCATAGGGTTTTCAGTGGCTGATTGTTTTGGGATAAATTTGGGAGTGGGCTACTGGGTCCTTCTCCCATTTTTGCAGTTCTGGGAATCAAACCCAGGTTTTCAGAGAGTGAAGAGCAGTGCTCTACCAACTGAGCTAAACTCCAGTCCTTCTTTGAGGTTAAGAATTATGAAATATTAGAAAGGAAATAAATTTCTTCACACTAACTCAGACGGAAACCACTTTTCTCTCATAGGATTGGTAAGGGTTAGAGATATTTTGTGTTTCATTTGATTTTTTTCTGAATTTAAAATTATAATTCATTCTATTAAATATAAGCATACATAGAGTTTTAGTATTACATGTCATTTGTAACTGACATACACAATTATCAAAATTTTGGGGAGCATAGAGAAGAAAAACATTTTGTTGGAGCTTCATAATGGAGATACCATCTGTTTATTTATTGAAATTTGTGTAAGACTTCCACAGGAAGATTATGGTATTCTCTCTTCCAATGTTTCTCTCAGTAAACCTCTCAAATTCAAGTCTGGTAATTCTACTCCAGTGTGTCACCCACATCCTCAACCATGTGACTGGGAGATTTCATCTGTATTAATTTCCTGAGGCTGCTATGATAAATCACCACTCTCTTAATGACTTAAGGCAACATAAATTTATTTTCTTACAGTTCTGGAACTCAGAAGTCTGAAACAAGTCTTAAAGTGCTAAAACTGAGGTGTCAATAAGACTTGTTTCTTCTGAAATCCCCACAAGAGAATTTTTCTTCTCTCCAATTTTTAGAGGATGCCAACCTTCCTCAGCCCATGGCTTCTTCTTCACGTTACTCCCACTACTAGCTTCTCTTGATACATCTACTATTGACTTTCATCCTAATCTTCCTCTTATACGAACCCATGTGATTATATTGGTTCATATATTAGTTTTCCATTGCTGTGACAAGAATCCTTGAGCCAATTAACTTGAAAAGAAGAAAAGTTTATTTGGGCTCATGGTTTCAGAGGTTTCAGTTCATGGTCACCTGTGCTTATCACTCTGGACCTGTGGCAGCTATGCCTCATGGCGGGAGCACATGCAGGAAGAGCCATATTCACCTTATGGTGTCTGGGAAGCAAAGAGAAAGAAAGCGCTGGCATCCCAATATCCTTCCCCAAGGACCTAACTCCCTCCCACTAGGCCCCACCTATTAAAGGTTCCACCACTTTAGAAGATCACCACAGACTGATGACCAAGCCTTTAATTTGTGGTTCTTTGGGGGACAGACAATATCTAAAATATCATAGTTCATTTGGATAATCTAGGATATCAGTCCCATCTCAAGATCCTGAATACAATCTATACAGCAGAGTCTCTTTTGCCATGCAACAACATATCCACAGGTTCTGGGGATTAAGACATGGATAATTTAGGGGCCATTATTCTGCCTACCATAGCCTGCACAGTACATCTTTTGTAATCTAGTATCTCATTCTTTAAGTATTAAGTATTTTCTTTTTTAGCTTCCATCTCCCCATTTTCATCAAACCTGATCATTGGCCTCTAAGCAAGACCCATTACTAGGTTAAAAACCTTCTTCCCAGCCTTGCATCTGTCGTTACTCTAGGCCTCCTATAATCTCATCATCTGAGCTGCCTGCCTTGACCTGACAATGCCGGCATTTTCTTTCTTACCACTGTCCGGACCATCTCGCTCCAGGCTGAATCACTCTCAGAGTCCTACCACCCTGTCTTTTACACATTGTGGCTCCTGCAGAGTCAAGGGCCACAAAACAACATCTCCACTAACACTGTCTGCAGCAGGAGAGAGCTTTTTCTCTTTCCTGCACCTTTCCAGTCTCAGTGTCTACTAAAGAAAACAAGAGCAAGAAAAGTTCTGCCCTCCATTTCTAATGCTGTTGTCAACCCTCTCTGTTTCTCAGTAGATGAACTAACCTATCTCTAAAAACAAATTGAGCCTAATTAATGCATAATGGCTGCTTCTTGCTCCCATAAAATACCACCCATAAAATACCAGAAATGGACCTAGAATATTTATTTTCTTAAAAAATATTATTGAACTAAACTAAAGATAATTTTGTCTGCTTCTGTACCACTGTGGCATCCATTCCTATCAGACCTCAGGGAAGCTAAGCAGGGTTGAGCCTGGTTAGTACTTGGGTGGGAGACTGCCTGGGAACACCAGATGCTGTAAGCTTGGGAGAAGGAGCCAGCAACCCACTCTTAAAAAATAATCCGCCATTGAAAACCCTATGAATAGCAGAGAAGCAGGATGATAGTGTCTCATTTGTTGGATATAGGGTTGCTGTGAGGTGTACAGTGACTCAATGGCCCCTAACAACAACAACAAAAGTTAATTTTACCCCAACATGTCTATCAGCTTGTCTTGCTGTGGTGACTTGTGTGTTGCTGTGGTACTGAAAGCTATGTCTCTGGTATTTCAGATACCAGCAAGGCCACCAATGGTGGACAAGTTTTAGTTGAGCTTCCCAACTAAGACAGACTAGGGAGAAGGACCGAGGAGCCCACTTCCAAAATAATTAGCCATTGAAAACCCTATGAATAGCTGAGAAGCATTGTCAAATATAGTGCCAGAAAATGAGTCCCCCAGTCTGGAACGCATTCAAAAGGAAGAGTTGTCTCCTCAAAGTAGAGTCAACCTTAGTAACAGGAATGAGTAATGCCTCTGGGACCTCCTTTTGATGACGTGGCACTACTCAAATTGAGAGGAAACACAGTGTCTGCAACAATGGGCTCAAACATAAAAAGATCATGTGCATGGCACAGTGTTGGGCAGTGTTTCATTCTGCTGTACATAGGTTCACTATGAGTTGGATCTGACTTGAAGGCTCCCAACAACAAAGTTAATTTTAGCCTAGAAGATTACAGGAAAAGTTGTAGGAATAGAGTTCACTCTCTGCTCCCTGACAGGAGTATAGATTTGTGTCATTATGTTTCCTAAAAACCTTTGTTGGTCCTTAGTTGTCTAAAGAGCAGCTTCTTACTTACTAGTTTGGCAAGGAATGATGTACAAATTACTCCATAACAGTTCACCCTTTTGCACCTCCATCCCATGCTCTCTCTGTGGTGTACTTCTCTGTTACCTAGACTTGCAGCTTTATAGAATCATACGTACATGTCCACCTTTTCTCTCCTCTTGCAATGTTCCTACTCTATGTTCTAACCTGGAAAACTTTGGCTTATTGACAGTCTAAATATTATTCATCCTGGGAGACCTTCCTCAACTTTTCTAGAAAAGGTTAGTTAATTCCTTTATTAACTCTTATTTACTGCTTAATACTACTGGTACTAGTGCTATTAGCATTACTAATACTAATACTATTTTCCTAGTAATCAGCTACCATTTGCTGAGTAGATTACTAAACTCAAGCACATACATTATTTCTTTTGCACCCCTCCAACCACTCCTGAGTTTAAGTATAATTATTATCCATTTTATTGCTGCAGATCCTAAGGTTTTATAGGGTGGTTAAGTGTTTTGCCCAAGACTCCAGAGATCCAAGATTAATACTCAGGTCTGTCTGATCCAAAGCTTTTACTAAATGCTGTGCTTTCTTAGCATCTTTGAGAATTTATTACCTTAATTGCAAGGCAACATATACAATACTATTGGTGTACACCACACTTTGCCCTCTTCAGGGAAGGAATTCTGTCAGGCAATTTGTGTAGTGTAGATAAGTCAACGTTTATAAACCTTTGCCTAAATTTCAAACGTGTGTCTTTCTAGGAAGAAGTATATGAAATATAATTTTTATTACTTAAAATACATACTTTCTTGTATAAATTGAGGTGCTTAAAAACTCTCAAAAGTGTGTATAATCTTCAGTATTACTTATGCCTTTGAAATTCTTGGTGAGCAGACAAATGCATCCATAAGTGTTTATAATATCGAATACATTTCTTTGTACCAATTATGTGAATCTGTTTTGAAACTGTTAAGATCAGCAATACTCAACAGGCTTTGTTCTGGTAAAAAGAACCTGAGAAAATTATAGTACTTCAAGTTAGGATTGCTTTTTCCTTCTTGTTTTATCTTTTATTTTGAAACTCAGTCAGTACCTGCAATGTAACATATAAAGCACAATGCCACTTCAGGAGGCTTTCTGTGTATAGACACTTTCTATTCAGTACACTGAACATCAGAATAAGATATTACATGCTCTACCTGTAATATCTTAGTCTTACTGATGCTAATCCTGCAGGTTCCCTTACTGTACACTCTTTTTAAGTCACAACCTTGAAAATTATCTTTTCATTTACACCATGTAGTGGGGCATGAGGAATATGGACTGCCAGATTTGAGGGCTCCCTAGAGGATGTAGTCTAACAGCTACTTCCCAGGCCATAGCACTGTAGAAGAGCAGGCAGTTGAATGCAGAGTATTTCATCTCTGCCAACAGACACCAGCACTCAGCAAATTCTAGTGCAATTGGCTCTTTATGGATAACATTTCCCGAAAGAGCTGGAGTTTAAAATGTCCTAAAGCCAAGCCCCTCTGTATCTATTTCAGTATATGACAAACTCATCTGGAGGTATAACCAATAATGTCTGTACCAACGGGCATTATATTAGAAGTCATCTATCAGATGCATAACTGCAATTCTCTAATCCTAAAAGTGAATAAAGGAAACTACATGACTATAGGGTTGGCTAGCTGAGTAAATACTATGAAGTTTGAAACTATTACTGTCTTAGTCATGCCTGTAATTAAATCTGGAGAATTTATGTGCCAGAGACCTTGAAAAGTCTACTAATGACCCCTGGAAACTAGATCTTTTAGACTGAATGTGCTGGTATACCATGGCTGGTCTCAAATCTGATCCAAAGGTCTTCATGGTTTACTTTGAGGGTAAAATTGATAAATTACTTAATTCCTGAAAGATCATAACTTTATCTCCTGCACTGAAGATAATATGGTGTATTTTCATTAGGAGAAAGCATGGAGCTCCAGGCAGAATATTTTACTGGAACATTGCAGAAAATTCACAAAGTACACACATTCAAGCATATGGTGAGAGAGCATTTAGTAAGAATATCCTTTCCTATAAACCAAGGAATTAGAATCTTCAAAGAAGTACATCAATTTTTTTCTTTGGAAAACTGTATAGTATAGGTGCAAATTGTATGTGTGACAAAAACAAATGTAAAGTTAGGTAGTATTAATATCGTAATGGTTACTTCTTTCATAAATTCAGACAAATTACCTGAGTTAATCCCTGAGAGCATTTTATTTACTTTTAAATTAGTCCCCCTTGTATTTTCACTCACATTGTGCAGTGTGATTGCAGTAGATGTTTCCATGCAATCTACACTTTGGCAGCTGCTTGGATTATTCTGAGGACTTTATAGGAACATTTACAAAGGCATGAAAAATCCTGATTGCTAAGCATAAAAAAGGAGGGTATGAGTAATATGGAAGAAGGCTATGAATTTTTATTACCCACTTCTTTGAGCTCTGTATTTCAAACCATTATGGAGTCAGTGTGGCTTAGTAGAGGGATCACAAGACCCAGAGACATCAGGGTTAGATATTCCTCCGCCAGCTCTTACACAAGCCAGCTTTAGGCACTTACGCAAGCACTTAACATTTTGTAGTTTGAGCTGATGATTTTTCATATTCTATTCTGATATTATACTTTATCATTAATTTTTACAATTTTTTCTACAGCATATCATCCATTTATATCTACCTACTGATCTCTGCATATTCCATTTCAAAGAAATTCTTTATTAATAGAATTATTTTATTTTTTCTTAACAGTACAATTTCCAATATGTACTGTAATTCATGCTATATAATTTAGAAATGTGGTTAAAAATGATTCTTGACTGTTGACAAAAATACTTCCAAGGCTGTAATATAAAGTGTGATTTAAAAATGTGCCAAATTCAAAATATTTGTTTATCATAACAAATTTTACAAGTACTAGAGAGAACAACAGTTTATAAATTTAATAAGCTTATGATGGAGCAAAGAGGAAGGATCTACACAGCATATACAGAGAGGTCAGATACTGAATAGATTAACTTAAGAAATGATGGTATATAAAGAAAAAATTATTTTTTAGAGATTATGCACTTATCTGCTTAAAAAGTAAATCTCTTATTACCCTTTATGCTTTTTTGCTGAAGACTTATTGTGTTGTGACTTGTATATATTGGTTGGATAAGAAGCATGGAATATGTT
>VMDO01032220.1:5356-19324 GCA_007922755.1 Pedetes capensis | reverse complement strand
ACATTATTATAGCCACTTTGAAATCTTAATTTCCATAACTAGGGATAAAAGAATAAAGAGGAAAGTTGTATTCTGTTTTATAAATTACCAGATAGTATTTATGTATTTGCTTTCCCAAAATTTGAGAAAGGAATATAATACATATAAAGTTACTATTTGTAACTCCATAGGTCAAAATATTCTCTATTTTTGCACATTTATGAAATATTAATATGATATCCCTGAGGATAAATATACATTAGTAGAGAAAAGATTTGCTCCTAACACCAGTGCTAAAAAGATTTACTTTTTAGCCTGTACACATTGACTTCTGTTTATTTCACAGAACACACCTTGTGCTTTTCCAAGAGAGGGCTTTTGCTGATGCTGCCTTGGTCTAGAATGTGCTTCCTGCTTTTCTACAGTGGAGATGGCTGATGGTGATACTCCCTGTTATTTGTTTGTCTTCAGTGTAATGTAGTAAATGCATTATGATGAAAATAAGTGTGCAGGCTGAATAATAATGCAAATATAAGTGAAACAGAGATAATTTTATTATTACCACTAAAATTCCTTCACCAGCCAATTGTTGTTGTTGTTGTTAGGTGCCGTCCAGTCGGTATCCGACTCATAGTGACCCTCATAGGGTTTTCAATGGCTGACTGTCTCGGGATTGCCTTGGGAGTAGATTGCCAAGTCCTTCTCCCATTTTTGCGGTGCTGGGAATTGAACTCAGGTCCTCAGAGACTGCAGCGCAGCACTCTACCAACTGAGCTAAATCCCAGCCCCCACCAGCCAATTATATGGTACAAAATAATGATCTAATCAACTCATAAATCAGCTAATGTATTTGACATTGTTAAGGAGACTTTTAATCACTACTTGTTCTAAATCTATATGATGTTGATATCCTAAATGTATACTAGTTAATATGAGTCAGAAATGATTACATTTAAGATGATACTTTAAAACTATGCAAACAGAACATAAAGGCACACTTGTATAGGTTTTTCAGCTAAATTTGAAGTCATGTGATACTTTAGTAATTTATAGTTCAATGAAATCAAAGTAATTGTTTAAATTACTTAAAAACTAGACAAGCTAGTGACAATTGTTGTTGTTGTTGTTAGGTGCCGTCGAGTCGGTATCCGACTCATAGCGACCCTCATAGGGTTTTCAATGGCTGAGTGCTTCAGGACTGCCTTGGGAGTGGATTGCCAGGCCCTTCTCCCATTTTTTGTGGTGCTGGGAATTGAACTTGGGTCCTCAGAGACTGCAGCGCAGCGCTCTACTCACTGAGCCAAATCCCAGCCATAGTGACAATAATGGTCAGAAATAATTGAGACACTATAGTTAAGTACCATTCATAATGAAACAATTTTTAAACTATAAACAACATTTTAAAAATTATAAAGGTACATTATGAATGATTTTTCCAATATATTTGAAAATATGTCATTTTTATCGAATAATACACATTATCAAAATTGATTTTCAAATGGAAACAACAAGAAAATATAATTAAAAATGAGACATGTTTTATAATAACATAAGAGAATACAAAGTATCTAGGGAAAAATCCAGCAAAATGTATGTAAGATTTCTAAAGGAAAACATTATTAAACAATTTCAAATGATCATTTTAACATCCTATATATTATGATTTATGAGTGAAAAGATATACTATGCTTACATAGAAAAAGCACTAATATACTGAACATATGATATCCCCCTAAAATTGAACACATTTTTACTGCCATCAAATCAAAATTCTAACAGACTTTCTTATGGATGGTATGTTAATTATATGTTGTTGTTGTTGTTGTTAGGTGCCCTCGAGTCGGTATCCGACTCATAGCGACCCTCTGTACAACAGGGGAAACACTATTGTCAGTGCTTCTCTGCTGTTCATAGGGTTTTCAATGGCAGATTGATTTTTTTTGGGGGGGAGGTGGTTGCCAGGTCCTTCTCCCAAGCCTACAGCTTCTGGTGTTCCCAGGTGGTCTCCCATCCCGGTACTAACCAGGCCTGACCCTGCTTAGCTTTCGAGATCTGACGGGATCAGATGCCACAGGGCTACGGCTGCAGGCATATGTTAATTATATATGCATGCTTAAAATACAATTGCTGCCAACTCTTGATCTGACTGCCTAGATAATACATGCACATCATGGTCAATGACTAATCATGCCCTTTCTTTCAAAGTTTATTGTTGGTTGGTCATTGCATGTCTGTTACTCAATTCATACACAGACAGCCAAGTATGTAGTTGTCTGGCCTTCTGTCTTCCAATGATCAACCTATGTATCATTTGACAACAATGAATAACCAACAGTGGGAATTAGCCAACAAATGTAAAAGTACAGCAATGAGAGAAAATTAATAAAACTAGAAATGACATTGGATGTGATTAGAAGATTTGAAAATGGTAACAGCAAAGGTAATAAGAAAGACAGCATGGCAGGAGGTAAGCAAAAGTAATAGGAATCCAATTTGGCATAAGCCAGTCTTTCATTCCACATTATAGTCACAGAGAGTTCACCTATATTCCTATTCTTTACAGAATCCAAAAAATAGGAATTATATGGTACATGTTTAAGCTCAATATATAGTTAATCCAAATATCCTGGACTATAACAAAAGTTCTCACTGATCTACTCATTTCACACCTTCTTCTATGATTCCATTCAATTTTCTATAAATATTTATTAAATTCTTCCTATTTCAGGAACAGGGCTGAGGTTTAGCTCAGTAGGTAGAGTATCATGGTGAAGTCACTGAGGACCCGAGTTTGAACCCCAGCACTGCAAAAATGGGAGAAGGTCATAGCAAACCACTCCTGAAGCAATCCAGAAACAATCAGCCATTGAAATCCTATGAGGGTCTCTATGAGTCGCACATGATTCGACAGCACCTAACAATAATATTTCAGGAACCATTGTAGGAATTATGTTATATCCAAAGATTAAACAAGTTTGCCCTCGTGAAGTCCATATTCTACTGGAAGGACACAGGCATTAAATTAGATAAATAAGTGAATAATATACAAGAAGGTAATAAGTGCTATGAAAAGTATGAGATGAATATGACCATGCTGAAGGATGAGTGAAACTTCAAGTAGATAGGAGTTATATCACTGAAATGTCACCCATCCTTCAGCATTGTCAAGGACTTATACAACTGAGGGGCTGGGGTTTAGCTCAGTTGGTAGACAGCTGCTCTTTTCTGTCTGAGGACCCTAGTTTGATCCCCATCACTGCAAATAGGAGAAGGATTGGCAATCCATTCCAGAAGCAATTCTGAAACAATCAGCCATTGAAAACCCTATGAAGGTCCTTAAAGATCGGACACAACTCGAGGGCACCTAACAACACTGAAGTGGCCTTTCAATGAAATAGGTCAGAGGACTAATGCAGAAGTCTAGGTAAGCAGCATTCCAGACAGAGAAAACAGCAACTGTAAAGTTCCTAAGGTGGAACTATTTCTAACATATTCTAGGAAAAGCAAGGATGCCAACATGCCTCAGGGAGAGAAAACAGATGGGGGGCGGGTGGCATGGATATTTACCAATGAGGCCAGAAAAGTAAGAGCATCTCAGATTGTTTAAGACTTTATGGCTTATTGTACAGATTTTGACTTTTACTCAGAGTGAGGTAGTCAATAATTAGAACTGAGCACAAGAATAGTGTGATCTGAATTAACATTTTAACATATTTGGGTTTCTATGTTGGGAACAGACCTGGAGGAAGGGGAGGACAAAAGTGGAAGCAGATAAACAGTTCACAGACTAATTCAATAATCCAACTAATATATGGTGGTAACTTGGTAGCAGTGAAGGAGTATGAGAAGTATTCAGATTATGGATATACTTTTAAGATATAATTTCATGAATTTCCTGAAAGTCTGGCATATGAAAGAAAAAGTTACCTCCAAGGATTTCATCATGTGTAGCTGGACGGATAGAATTAGCTGATATAGGGAAAACTACGAGAATGAATGTGGAGTGGGAGGAGATCAAGAGCTCAGTTCTGGGATATTTCTATAACAGAAATCTAACCATGTTAACTCACAGCTAAAGTCTTTCTTTGTTTGTATAGTAAAATTCAAAATTCTTAGAATAGTATACAAAGTTCTGAATGATGAAAATCGAGTGTACCTTTTTTAGGCTGCATCATCCACTGTTATTTTACTAAACTATTTGCAATTTCCCAAGTAACAATAGTATTTTCCATGCAATTTGCTTTCATCAGAGTGGACTTTTTCTCCTTTTCTCATAACAACCCCCCAAAATTCATTGGATTGGACTTCTCCACCTCTTCTCATTTCTCAGTAGCACTAGTATAGTTTTAAATCAGGGTTGGGACCCAGACATTTTAAGTTTTAACAAACTTCACAGATGATGGTTGTTCAAGAATCTTATTCATGGTTAGAGAGACACTGACTTAGAATTCTTTAAGGTATAGATAAACAAAACTTTCTTAAGATATAGATAAAATACAACATCCTCTGTGAACCTCTCCACAATTCCTTCAGGCAGAGCTACTCAATGACTCTTCCCAGCTCTTATTATTTGGATCTCACATTATACTATGAGCTCCACAGGAACAGGAACAGGACTTATTCACATTTGCATCTTCCACCTCTTAGAACAAAATATGTAAAATAGCTGCCCAACAACTTTTAAAATATTATATGCGGAAATAAAAAATATCAGTAATAAAGCACTCATGGTGATTATTTGGAACAACACGCTTGGCACAAAAATTTGATATGCTATGGAGTCAGGGAGCTGATGCAGTTCAAATTAAAGATCTATCCAGAATTGAACAATGAATTTGAAAGTTTTGTGGGAAAAACTGAGAAGAGCATCTGATAATATCTTTGCCTTGGGACTTTTCTTCTGTTGTTTTTAGAGGCTCAATTTGTACCTATTATGAATAGTTTTATATGGGAAAGAACAGGTTTCATAGGGTACTTCAAATAGAGATTTTACCTTTGCCCCAAATCAAGAATCAAAATTTTGATCAACTAAAGAATAGGTATCATTTTACCTTCAGCTATTCACATGACGCTTATGAATTAGTCTTCAACTTGTTAAATGAATGAATTGTCCCATGAAATCTAAAGGACCGAGTATTTGGATTCATGCCAGGGACATTTTGCAAGCTGATGGCTCAGTGTGACAGAGATACTAACATTTGTTGATGGCAGATATTCTCTCACTATGATGCTTAAATATGCTAAAGCTTGTAAGTATGTGTCACATTTAATGTCTCAGTATAAATTCCTACGTATTTCTAAGTTGTAGCTTATTTAAGAATTTATATGAGCTGACTCACACCCCCCTAAATTTATATGTTGAAGTCCTAACCCCTAGTATCACATAATGTGACTGTATTTGGAGATGGTGTCTTTAAAGAGGTAATTAATGTTAAAGGTGGTCAATAAATTGGGCCATAATCCACAATGACTTGTCTCCTTATGAGAAGAGAACATTAGGATAAAGACGTGCAACAGAAGGAAGATCATATAAAGGCAAAGGGAAAAGACTGCCATCTACCAACCAAGGAGAGAGCCCTCAGAGTGAAACTGGTCCTGCCCATCTATCCTCCAGAGCTGTGAGAAAATGAATTTCTGCTGGTTAAGCCATCTAGGCTGTGGTACTTTGTTATGGCAGTTTTAGCAAACCAATACAGGAAGAATGATTCTAATTTAATCCTAAATCAGAGAAAAGAAAGATATTGGAATTGAGTATTTTCATTAATTTTTGAGAGGGGCAGATGTTTTACAGATGTAATAGTAACTGATATGCTTACTTTTGGGAAGGATTGAACTTCAGGAGCTTTTTTCATTTTACTTCCCAGTTGTACAAATTTTCATGGTAGCTAATTGGACCTAAGCATTTGAGATACTGAATGTCAAGCCTTAGTTAACATCAGAATCACCTGCAAAGAAGTCAAAGTGTGGATTCCAAGTCACATTTCCAAATTTTGGATGAAATCCAGACTTTTATTTTTTTAACAAATTTTACAGTTAGATGTTAGTGATCTAAAGATCCTAGTCTTATTTAGAGAAATATTGATCTAGAATTTTACTGAAATTAAAAAGATAAGCATAGTAAAAATATTATAAACAAGTAAGTTGGCCCAAAGTAACAGTGAAATGTAGAGGCTACCCATAGTGCGAGCCAAGTGTTAGTACATCTTCCCGCTTTCCGATTATGTCACAACTGGTAGCTAGGAATTGATCATGGCTGATGTATTTACACAATAGATATAGAAAAAAGCTATGATTTAGGGCTCTTGACCCAACTGGCTTACCAGCTTACTGGCTTATGAGCACAATACTAGAAATGGATAATGGTTATCTTTGCATAACTGTTTCCTAATTTTGACCCCAACCTTGGGATGCCAAAGGACTTCAGAGTTATTTGGCCTCTTTTGGATTAATAACAGAGGAGACAGAAAATGCATTGGACCCTCTGCAAAGGAACACTGCACAAATTATTGGTATTAATTCTCTAAGGCTCTGAAGATAATTATTGAGGTTTCCTGGTTAGTAGCATCAAAATAAATATGCCTGGAGTAAATTACCTAATAGAAGAGAATGATAATGATAAAAAATAGTAAGCCAGAAACTTAAACCAGTGACACTAATGCAAGAAAACCTTTAAGGCATTGAAAGCCAGTACCAATACCATAAATTGAATCACATGGCACTGCTGAAGATTTTTACAAAGCAGAAAAGGGAATGATCTGAAGATGTATGGTAGGAGAATAAGGACCTATTTTACTTAGATGCTTAGTATCTATGGTGCCCTACTCTAGGCACTTTCCGAGGAAATACCTGAGGTTCCAGACTTTTTCTCTTATTTATGGAAAGATGGACTCACTAAAAGATTGTTTCTCTTCTGAGTGACAATAGATGACGATTTTAATGAAAACAAAACAAAACACCAACTTCAAAAACAAAACAAGTAGCTTTGTTTATGTGTTAGAGAATATGAAGAACATGCTACTTCTCCTAAGAAAAACACTCATCTACATAAAATACATAAAATAATATGCTAATGGTGAAAACTCAGTGCCATAACATAATGAAGACTTATGTGAGTGGCACTGCCTGTTTCTAGAATTGGGCCAAATAATGTTTAACACCTTCAATTTTTTCAGAATACTATGCCTAATAATCCCCTGCAGCTGTAGCCCTGTGGCATCCGATCCCATCAGATCTCAGAAGCTAAGCAGGGTCAGGCCTTGTTAGTCCTTGGATGGGAGACTGCCTGGGAACACCAGGAGTTGTAGGTTTGGGAGAGGGACCTGGCAGCCCATTCGCAAAATAATCAGCCATTGAAAGCCGTATGAATAGCAGAGAAGCACTGACAATAGTGCCAGGCATGGCGCAGTGTCGGGTAATGTTTCATCTGTTGTACAACAGCACCTCACAGCAACATGCCTAATAATAGAAAACTAAATATATTACATGATGATCACCAGCTAGAAAGGCCTTGTTGTTGTTGCTAGATGCCATCAAGTCATGTATGACTCATAGCAACCCTCATAGGGTTTTCAATGGCTGATTGTTTTGGAATTAAGAGTGGACTGCCACATCTTTTTCCCCAAAAGGCTTTAGTGCTATGTTATTTTACTTAAGATATTTGAATGTTTTATAATTATAAATATTATCATTATGGAAAACTTGGAAAAATCACACAAAAGCATACAAAAGGAAACCATAATTTCCTGTAATGCTACAATCCAGACATAGTTTATCTGTTCATTATGGTGTATTGTTACTTGTCTTTTTTCAAATAACTTTAATTTTTAGGGAAATTTTAGTTTTACAGCAAAATTAATGGGAAGGTGTAAAAATTTCCCATATTCCCCTTCTCCCACACATGCAGAGCTTCCACTATTATCAACATCTTCTGTGAGAGTACTACATTTGTTATAATCGATGCATCTACAATGATACCTCATAATAACCCCCAAACAATACTTCATCTTAGAGATCTCTCTTGGTATTGTACATTCTGAAGGTTTGGACAAATATTGAATATTCTTAGGAAGACATAAAAGAAATTCTTATTCAACAAAAATACAGAGGGAACGAACAGACTAAAGAAATGTTCTGTCCTTTTCAGGTTGAAAAATTAATGTCTTCTCTGGGGCAATTGATAGGACAGGAGCACAAGTGACCCATAGGAAGTTGCATCCACCAAGAAGTTCCACCTGTAGTTAAATTTTACCTCTTATATAATTTAGTATCAAGTGCAATTGGGTAGGAAGGAGTGGTGATTGGCATATCAGGGGAGGGTTATCTGAGGGCATTATGACTAGGGATAAGAACCCTGCAGCCTACTCCCGAAAGAATCAGCCATTGAAAACCCTATGCATAGCAGACAAGCCCTGCCAAATATAGTTCCTGAATATGAGCCCCCTAGGCAGGAAAGCATTCAAAAAATTCCTCCTCAAAGTAGAAATGACCTTAATGGCAGGAATGGAATAAAGTTTCCAGAACCTCATTTTGCTGATGTGGCATGACTCGGAATGAAAAGAAACATAGTGTCTGTAACAATGTGCTCAAACATAAGAAGTTCATGTACATGGCACAGTGTATGATAATGCTTCATTCTGCTGTACTTTGAGTCACTATGAGTCAGATTCAACTTGAAGGCACCCAACAACAACAACAACAAAAATCTTCTAAGCTTGACCTATTTGTCTTTCTCTCTCATACCCTGGAAACCACTAATAATTTTGTTGTCCTATGCCATTTCTTTTTACAAAATGTCATAGAATTATGTAGCATGTAGCTTTTCATGTTGGCATCTTTCATTTGGTAATATGCATTTAAAATTTCTCTATGGGGCTAGGGATGTAGCTCATTGGTAGAGCATTTGCCTAGCACACTATGAGAAAACAACAACAACAAAGGATTTCTCCATGAATTTTTCATGGTTTATGTTTTCATTTATTTTTATTTATGAATAATATTCTATAGTCTATATGTACCACAGTTGATTCATCCACTAACCTATGGAAGGACATCTTGGTTTCTTCCAAATTTTTATAAGCATGAATATTACTGCAAATGTACATGTGTAGGTTTTCACATGGACATAAGTTTTTTAACTTCTTTGGATAAACACCAAAGAGCATCAGTGATGGGCTATGTGGTAAAATTATGCTTATTTTGTAAGAAACCTTCAAGCTGTCTTCCACAGTGGATGTACCATGTTTCATTGCCATAGCAATGAATGAGAATTCTTATTGCTACACATTCTCACTAGCATTTGCTACCGTGAGTGTTCTGAATTTTGATCAAGTCTTGCTTTTCTACTGGGAATACTTAACAGGTGGATATATACACAAGTCTACCCTAGTAGTAATTTTGTGTGTTTTAATAATATAGAATCATACAATGAGAACTATTTCATAATCCTTTCCTACTTAGATTTCCCTAGGTTTTAAATGGCATTCTATAAAATAGTTGTGGTTGATACTCTATCACCTTTATATGCCATTGTTTACCTAATCATTTAATTTTTAATCAGCTTTGGCTCTTGTACCACCAGGCTCTATCATCTCTTGTATTTTATTATTGGTGTCCATAGCACCCTAGCATCTAATCCCACTGGATCTTGGAAGCTAAGCAGAGTTGGCCTAGTCAGTCCTTGGATGGGAGACCACTTGGGAATACCAGGTGCTTCAAGCTAGGGAAAAGGACCTGGCAGCCCACTCCCAAAATGATCCACCACTGAAAACCCTATGAATAGCTGAGAAGCACTGACAATAGTGACAGGCATGGCACAGTGTTAGGGAGTGTTTTCTTCTGTTGTACATATGGTCGCTAGAAGTCACACCTGACTTGACGGCAACTAAAAACAACAACAACAACAACAACAACAACAACAACAACAACCACCAATTATTGGGCCAACTCCCCAGACAAGAATTTTTCAATGATTTTAGAACCAGCATCACTATCATTATTTCCAGTACTATCTGAAAATCCATTTGGTCGATTCAGTGCACAAATAGATATACAAGTAGCTGTTCCTCATAATGAGTTTCTCAGTTACTTGATCACTAGTTATTGTTCATTCGCCATCACACATTTGCTCCCTTGATAATACCTTAGATATCTCATTATCAAGAAATATAATATCCCCATAATTTCAATTTACTGAATTCCATACTCTGACCCACACATCTTATATTCCTAGTTTCTTGTATCCCCACTAAAACAAGCCTTTTACAGATTAGAACATTCTTTTGCCTCATCTCCTTAATTTTATTTTTTCATTAATTACTAAAATTTCATGTTCACTTATTACAAGAACTCTGTTTTAATGCGCTTTGAATATGTTTGTCCTTCTTTTGTTTTGAAAACTTGTAAGTAATTTAAATCTAATTTATTGCTTATTCCATACTTGTACTTTTTCCATTGAACATGGTTGGAGGAAAATAGATAATCCTGAGACCATATAGTTCAATTGAGATTTCAGGGCTGTCTAGCAATCATATTATACTTTCTGATTTTGATGGCCTGAAAATGTTTTGGTGACAGAAATCTCTGCAATCTTAAAAATTGGAGACCTGCCAGGTGCAGTGGCACATGCCTGTAATCTCAGCAACTTGGGAGCAGAGGCAGGAGGATCACAATTTCGAGACCAGAAGGAGTCTGTGTAATTTAGCGAGACTTTGTCTCAAAAAGTAAAAAAAAAAAGTGGGTTGAGGGTGCAGCTCAGTGGTCCAGTACCTGCGAAGTATGCAAGTGCAAGACCCTGGGTTCAACCCCCAGTATTAAAAAAAAAAAAAGAAAAGAAAAAATGGGGACCCAAGAGAGATTATGGCTTATGTGGATTAGGTCTATTGATTTTTAAATGTTAGGAATTAAAAGTAAGACCTATTTAAAATACTTATTTTAAAATACCATTGCGTGTTAATATGAATAACATATTTTTATTTTTATCAAAAACTAATTGTTGTTGTTGTTGTTAGGTGCCATTGAGTCTGACTCATAGGGACCCTATGTACAGCAGATTGAAACACTTGCTGATTCTGTGCCAAGCAAACAATCTTATTTATGTTTAAGCCCATTGTTGCAGACACTGTGTCAATCCATCTGGTGGAGGGTTGTCCTCTTTTGCGTTGACCTGTCACTCTTCCAAACATGATGTCCTTCTCCAGGGATTGTTCTCTCCTGACTACATGTCCGAAATATGTAGGACACAGTTTGGCCATTCTTGCTTCCAAGGAGCACTCTGGTTATACTTCTTCTAGGACAGATCTGTTGGTTCTTTTGGCAGTCCATGGTATATTCAATAGACGTCTCCAGCACCACAATTCAAAAGCATCAATTCTTTTTCTGTCTCTCTTGTTCAGTGTCCAGCTTTCACAACCATATGATGCCACTGAAAATACCATGGCATGAGTCAGACGCACCTTCGCTTTCAATGTGACATCTATGCTTTTCAATATTCTAAAGAGATCTTTTGCCACAGCTTTTCCTAGAGCAATGCATCTTTGGATTTCTTGACTGCTGCTTCTACAGGTGTTGATTATAGAGCCAAGCAAAGCAAAATCCTGGACAACCTCAATCTTTTCTCCATTTATGGTGAAGTTGCATACTGACTCAGTTGTTAGGATTTTTGTTTTGTTGATGTTTAGTTGCAATCCACACTGAAGACTATGTTCTTTGAACTTCATCAGTAAATGTTTTCAATCCTCTTCACTTTCAGCAAGCAGAGTTGTGTCATACTCATAACGCAGGTTGTTAATGAGTCTTCCTCCAATCTTGATGCCACGTTCTTCCTCATAAAGTCCAGCTTCTCGGATTATTTGCTCAGCATATAAATTGAAGAGATAGGGTGAAAGTATACAGCCCTGACACACACCTTTCTCAACTTTAAGCCAGGCAGTGTTTCCTTGTTCTTTTTGAACAACTGCCTCCTGGTTCATGTACAGATTTCTCATGAGCACAATTAGGTCTTCTGGTATTCCCATTTTCTGAAGTGTTATCCATAATTTGTTATGATCCACACAATTAAATGCTTTTGCTTAGTCAATAAAACAGATAGAAATCCATCTGATATTCTCTACTTTCAGCTAATATCCACCTGACATCAGCAATGATGTCCCTAGTTCCCCGCCCTCTTCTGAATCCTGCTTGATTTTCTGGTAATTCCCTGTATATATACTGCTGCAGTCGCTTCTGAATGATCTTTAGTAGAATTTTGCTGGTGTGCGATATTAATGATATTGTCCGAGAGTTTGCACATTCAGTTGGATCCCCTTTTTTGGGAATAGGCACAAATATGGATCTCTTCCAGTCAGTTGGCCAAATAGCTGTTTTCCAAATCTGTTGGCATAGACATATTAACCCCTCCAGTGCTGCATCTGTTTGTTGAAACATCTCTATTGGTATCCCATCAATTCTTGGAGCCTTGTGTTTTGCCAGTTCTTTCAAGGCAGCTTCCACTTTGTCCTTCAACACCACTGGTTCCTCTTCATATGCAACTTCTTGGAATGGTTGGTCATCTACCAATTCTTTTTTGTATAATGACTCTGTGTATTCTTCCCATCTTCTTTTGATGTTTCCTGCATCATTTAATATTTTCCCTGTAGAATCTTTCACTACTGCCACTCGAGGCTTGAATTTTTTCTTCACTTCCTTAAGCTTGAGAAACACAGAGAGTGTTCTTCCCTTTTGGTTTTCTGCCTCCAGCAACTTGCACATATTATAATATTTGTTTTTGTCTTCTCAAGCTGCCTTCTGAAATCTTCTGTTTAGTTCCTTAACTTCCTGATGTCTTCCTTTTGCTTTAGCTGCTGGACTTTCAAGGGCAAGGTCCAGTATCTCTTTTGACATGTAATTTGGTCTTTTCTTTTTTTCTTGTCTTTTTAAGAATTTTTTGCTTCCTTCTTGAATGATATCTTTTATGTCATGCCACAACTCTTCTTGTCTCCTGTCATTTGTATCTAATTCATTAAACCTATTTTTGAGGTGGTCTCTGAATTCAGGTGGGATATACTCAAGGTCATACCATGGCTCTCGTATACTTGTTCTAATTTTCTTCAGCTTCAGTTTGAACTTGCATATGAGAAGTTTATGGTCTGATCCACAGTCAGCACCTGGTCTTGTTTTGACATTTTGTACAGAGCTTTTCCATCATCTCTTTGCACATACATAGTTCCGTCTAAGCGTCTCTTTGCACATATGTATGTTCTGTCTAAGCCTGCAGCCATAGCCCTGTGGCATCCGATCCCGTCAGATCTCGGAAGCTAAGCAGGGTCAGGCCTGGTTAGTACCTGGATGGGAGACCGCCTGGGAACACCAGAAGCTGTAGGCTTGGGAGAAGGACCTGGCAACCCCCTCCCAAAAATCAATCTGCCATTGAAAACTCTATGAACAGCAGAGAAGCAATGACAATAGTGTTTCCCCTGTTGTACAGAGGGTCGCTATGAGTCGGATACTGACTCGATGGCACCTAACAACAACAACAACATGTTCTGTCTGGTGAAGTCCATGTGTATAGTCTCCGTTTATGATGTTGAAAAAGTATATTTGCAATGAAAAGGTCATTGGTCCGACAAAATTCTATCACGCGATCTCCAGCTTCGTTTCTGTAACCAAGACCATATTTTCCAACTACTGAACCTCCTTCTTTGTTTCCAACCTTTGCGTTCCAGTCACCAGTGATTATCAGTATATCTTGAGTGCATGTTTGATCTATTTCAGATTGCAGAAGGTGATAAAATTCTTCTCTTTCTTCATTTGTGGCTTTAGTGGTGGGTGCATAAATTTGAATAATAGTCATATTAACTGGCCTTCCTTGTAGGCGTATGGATATTATTCTATCACTGACAACATTGTATTTCAGGACAGATCTTGAAATGTCTTTTTTGATGATGAATGCAACCCCATTTCTCTTTAGTTTATCATTCCCAGCATAGTAGACCATATGATTGTCTGACTCAAAAT
>VMDO01032219.1:7335-19324 GCA_007922755.1 Pedetes capensis | reverse complement strand
AAAAAAAAAAAAAAAAAAAAAAAAAAAAAAAAAAAAAAAAAAAAAAAAAAAAAAAAAAAAAAAAAAAAAAAAAAAAAAAAAAAAAAAAAAAAAAAAAACAAAGTGAGAGAAAAGAAAAGAGAAAAGAAAATAAAAGGAAAGGAAAGAAATTGGGACAACTTTCCCCCTTTATTTAGTTGTTGATGATTAAATAAATAAAATGTCTACAGGAATGATTGGGACATTAAGAAAATAGTAGCTATAATTTATTAATATATTTAATATGTGCCAAACACTGTGCCCCTAACACTGTATACATTTTTATGTTCCTAACTAAACTTCACTAAAGAGATCTGAGGCAAATACCATTATTATCCTTCTCCCATATTTCAAATAAGGAAATGGGGGTTCAATGCTAAGATCCCATGACTTGCAAGTGGTGGATCTTAGTTGCAACCAGGTCTACCTATTTGTGACTTCAGATCACAAGTTCATAACCATGTGGCAGGTGTTCAGTAAATGGTACCTGTTATCATTTTCATCATTATCATCACTACCACTAGACAAACATGAGATACCTCCATGACTTGCTAAACACTTTGAATGTCAACATTGTAGCATCGGTTATATGAAAATGTTATTACAGTTGGAGATTTCAGAGAATAATTCCCAAATCAGAATTATTTTGGAAGTTGGGATGCACATATATAGATAAACATTCTCACAGAAAGAAATGCAAATAGAAAGGAGACTACTGGTGGGGAGGGTGGAGATGGAGGAGGAGGGCCATGAGAGGGTAAGGGGGAAGTTACACATGCAATGTACAATGAAATGCGCATATGGAAAAGTCATAAGGAGACCCATTAACTTATATGCTAAAAATTACTAAGGAAAATATAAAAAATTGTTCTGGAAATCAAAGAAGAGAATGACATGTGAATCTGGAGATTCAAGTGAGATTGGATCCAAAATGTATCTTTGTGTCTGTATGTCAATTATCCTCTACTTTGAGCCTTTCCCTCTTCTTTTAGGATATCAGCCCCCACCCCCTGAACCTGAGAAGTGACCCTTTTCCTACTCCCTATGGCTCTGATGAAGGTGACAACTAGAACTGGCTATAACTCATGGACCTTGTTCATAGAGATCAGTATATGAGATGAGCCTATAAATCAACAAGGCCCATCTGGATGATTCCAGAGGACATTGTATGTTGATGTTGGAAGTTCCAATGAAAGTGGCTCCATATTCTTGTGTCACTGAAATACTAGTATGACATAAATCTGGAGCTTTTAGTAGCCATTTGTTCTTTCTTTCCCAGTGAAGGGTAGGTTAGCATAGGAGGGAATGTGGCCAACACGGTGAAAGCCAAGGAGTGCACAGAGGCATAGAGGAGGAGGAAGAAGAGAAGAGAAAAAAAAAAAGGAAAGAGAAGGATCAAAAAGAAAAAAAGAGGGAGTAGGGCATTATTTTCATCTCAGGACCCTCTTATATTTAAGATAAGTTATTTTCCTGGGTTTCTGTGTTGATTTTCCATCATTTTACCAAGAATACTAGTTTGCACAACATGAGTTGAATTTGTCAGCACTGAAGTCAGGATGAGCTGGATAAGGGCAGTTTTAATGATCTAAGGAGGACCATCATTTTTAGGTCTTTTGAATTTCCTCAGTCCCCATCCCTAGAACATTTATCTTTGTCTCTGCCAGGGAATCTAGAAGCATATTCCAATTTTGTTTCAATTGGTACTTTATTTCAGTTGCTCAGTATGATAGAGAATGGGATTGGAAAGAAGATAAACCTATTTTCAAATACCAGCATTGCCAGAATGTAAGTCTAAGATCTAGGACAAATTAGTTAAGACCTATGGCTCTCCATTTTCTCATTCCTAAAGTGGATATAAGTACTTGAGAACAGGATAGTTGATAAAATCAAATGATGTAGTGTAAAACAAAAACAAAACCAAGAGCCCCAGTTTTAGCTTCTGACCCTGCCAATGCACTTATGCTCCATGGGGCTCAATTTCACTCTTCCCAGGTGAAGATGTTGCACAGTAATTGACAATAGATAGCCAAAGTCTTTCTGTGAACCTGAGGACCTTTAGGTAATATAAAATGATAATGTTGCTCTGTATGATGGAAAGTGTATATGACCTTGTTATATAAAATGTTGACAAAATTAATCAGACTCGACTCTTTGAATAAGTTGCAAAAAATTAATGAAATATGTAATGTGTCTAATTTCTTCACTAAATGAACAATTACCATTCACACATCATTATCACTTTGCTTCTTCTGCCTTGTAATTAATAGGTTTACGTCTCTCACTGTCCTTATTCCTGGAGTAAGGAAGATGGCAATGAGCTGGTGGCCTTCTCTGATTGCAGCATATATCTAGTAACAAGGATCCAGGGAAGATTTTTAAGGGCTTACTATGTTAGCCACTCCTTAGCTCTGCTGTTGTTTAAAGAAGGGTATAAGCATGTTGCATTGCTGACAATTTAGGGAATTTTATAGTTGAAGTTGTTTATCCACTCTTTACCTTTCATGTTCTCTATGCAGCATGTTCTACAAGGTCTCCGTTTATTTGTCTGTTTTTCTTTGTCTCTCTGTCTCTCATTCTCTCCCCACCCCTGTCTCCTCTGTCTTTGTGCCCTTGTTCTAGGCAGTTGAGACAAGACTGAATAAGATACTACCTCCAACCTCAAAGAGCTTAGTCTCTTTGAGGACCCAGACTGAGAACAGATTATGATCACTATTTCTTTAGCTGGCAGCCAAGGAGGTGGAGTCGAGACCCATGCCAGAGTGAAGGGCTGGCTTCTCAGCCTGGGAGAGGTGACATTAAAGAGTATTTATGCCTCACATGGTGCCCAGATGCCTCCCTGTGTCCCCTGTGAGCCAGTTAAGAGGGAACCATCTTCCTATAAAAGCAGAGTGCTTTAATGCCTGGCAGACCCAGGATGTAAATTTCAAACGATGTGATTTAAGTAAAACTTATTTAAAGTGAAAGTTGTGGTCACACTGAAGATACAGCCCATCTTTGTTTCTTGCCTTACACAAGTTTATATGAAATTCCTTTCTTTCTCATACTTGGTTCCCATTGGGCACAGGTATCCTTTCAGCTGATTCAGAACATTCATGGAGAAAATCAGAACCAGGGCTTCATCTCTTCTCCTAAAAATGGTTTCTTCTTTTCAAATAAACCCGCTGGTAAAATGTTTACAGTGGTGATATTTCACACAAGGAGGAAGGGATTATATTAACTGTAAGAAAGGAAGGATCTACCACCTCATTTGAACCAACTCCTTAGTTCTGGGTTTGGGTATATGAAATCCATGGGTCCAGAGGAAAAAGAGATTGAGTAGCATATAAGAATCCAAGGAAAATTCTAGTAAGGAAGATCTTGGATCAACTATCCATTGGAGTCACAGTCTTTCGTGGAATATGTATATCCTCCATAAAGTCTCATTTTCAATACAAAGGTGATTTTCTCTTTCCATCCAGCTAGGGAGATAAATTAGTGTTCATTTAGCATCTACATGGCACCCAACAACAACAACAACAACAACAACAATGTATTTTGTAAGAGAATAGAGAGGGGATATTAATTATTTGTAGCACTCATGTGAGGGTCTACAGTTCAAATTTTCTTGACAAATTTGTCATTAAGTTTCCATCTCTGGGAATGGATTTTCCTGACTAAGCATTTCCCAGGTCTTTTTCAGTCTCTGTTTTCTTAATTTCCTAGTTTCACAAATTGTCCACAAGGGACCAGAACTGAGGACAAAACCAACAGAATGAGGCCATGTAGGGTTTGGTTGCCAAGACTCAAAAGGGTCTTGATGTTTCTGGAACTTCAAATTCAATAATTTGCAAAACACAAACAGTTCCCTGAACACCCATTTGAAGGGAGAGGGTGGGGTTTTGAAGCAATTGGCTTATCCTCTAACAGGGCTGAAAGCAAACTCTGAGTGAAGTCAATTAAATCCATGACTAAATTAATTTTCACAGGATTTTCCCACCAGAGAGCAGCAGTGATACTGAGGATCAATCAGGGTACACCAGAAGCATTATGTACCATACCCATCAGGTCCCCTAAGGGGTGGGAGATGGGATTCTGAGACTGGAGAAGATATGAATTTTTGTTGTTGTTGTTGTTAGGTGTTGATGAGTTGTATCCAACTCATAGCAACCTTTATAGAGTTTTCAATGGCTGATTGTTTGGGGATTGCCTGGAGAGTGGATTGCCACATCCTTCTCTCCTTTTTGCTGTACTGGGAATCGAATTTGGGACCTCAGAGACTGCAGAGTGGTGCTCTACCAACTGAGCTAAATTGCAGCCCTGAGTGTGGGAGCTGTGCAAGCCCCTGCCCTCATGCACTGGTGAATTGGTCCAGGAGGGTCAGAGAGGCAACATGGTTGAGCTGTACCTCATCTTAGGAGAGAAGACGTGGAGGATCTGGAGTGTCTGGCCAAGTGGACTCTATTTGTAGTCCTTGGAGGAAAAGGAGAGAATAAATATTTAGTTCAAGCAGTGGCTAATGAACCAAACCCAAACTTGGTCATTGACTAAAAGCCTGGTCAAGCTGAGAGGAGGGATCTTCAGTTTGAGTGAGTGGGCTAGCCCTGTGATCTTGGGGGTACAGAGGGAGTACAACAGCCACATTAGCTCCTACTGAGTCAGATGTCCTCTGAACTGGCCAGAAATTAGGCCAGCAGAGGCAGTCAAAGGGAGAGGGATGAACAATAGTGGGGAGAACACCATGGTTGAATCATGAGCATTTATTGATCATATACGAAGTGCCAGGACCTGTCCGAGGGACACAATGCTAAAAAACAGTTGCAAGGGGGAAAGAAACAAGCAAAGTCACAGTTCCAAAATAACGTAATGAGTAACCTGAAAGAAAATAGTAAAGAATGCTGAGAATATGTCTAATTAGTCTTTTTCAGTGGGGAAGAGTGCCTTCCTATATCATTGACACCACTCTAATATGGGCCATCATTGAGTACTGCAACAGCTCTGCACTGATCTCTTCCTACCCATCACCCATCTTTTCAACCCACATTGTGTGCCTACCTGAGCCCTTTAATGGTCCTTCATCATAGTGCAGATACCAACATTCTTTATTATGACCAGCATGACTCTGCTGTATCTGACTTGTCTCATTCTGCAAATTCTTTTCCTGTACTCTGTCATGTACTATGACTTGAGAAAATGCTAAGGTCAACATGCCTGTAGCATATCCAGAAAAAGATATGTAGGAAAACAGCAGCTCTATGCCAGAAAAAACTCAGGTGAGAAGAGAAGTGTTCTCTCTGGAATACACTTTCTTGAGTACTCTGAGGAGGTTTGCTAAGCAAAGTTCTAAGACGCTCCCTCCCCTAGGATTTCTGGCCCTTGGTTTATAACATCCCTACTTCAAGTTATTAATCATCAATCTAGGTGTTAGTGTGAAGGGATTTTGCCAATGCAATCAGAGTTACAAATCAATTGACAGGGAAATTATCTAAGTAAGCCTGAGTTTATCACAGGCACTCATTACAAAGGGAGCACTTTCTCCAGAATCACAGAAGTTAGAGAACCAAAGTACAAAGAGGATTCAAGGCCTCACTGCTGGCCCGAAAATGGAGGGGCCATGTGACAAGGAATGCGACAATCTCTAGGAGCATACTTCTAACAACAGTTTTCATCTTATTCTCATCTTTTACACAATCCTGCTGATGAGGGGCTAATCCTTTCTATTCCTACTCTGGAGTAGAAAAGGATTCAAGTATCAGTATTTCAAGAAATAGTTTCTACTGTAAGTTGCAGTTGAGAACATAGCTAATTCTTGCTCTAAGAGCAAGCACTATGCATTCCTTTCATGCTTTAGGAAACTGTCTGGATTAAAAATATCATATCAGGCCATTGGTAAGTGTGGGAAGGGATGCTTCCTTAAGTCCTATATATTAGGTCTTTGGGAAAGCTGAATTTTCCTTCCATTTCAAGTATTAGTTTTCTATTCTTGTGCAACCACAATTTAACATCTTAAAATTAACACAATATATTATCTCAATTATTCCAGAGTTCCTGACGTTAGAAGCATGGGTACTGCTTACATATTGAATAAGTAAATGACTATCTTGTTGTTGTTGCTGTTGTTAGGTGCCATCATGTCAGGTCTGACTCACAGCAAAGCTCATAGGGGTTTTTAATGGCTGATTGTTTTCCAGATTGTTTTGGGAGTGGGCTGCCATGTCTTTTTCTCATTTTTTGTGGTGATGGGTATCAAACTCAGAGAGTATGGAGCAGCACTCTACCAAGTGAGCTAAACCAACTGAGTCCAAGTTACTACTTTTTTTTTTTTGGCATTACTGGGGGTTGAACCCAGAGTCTCGTGCTTGCATGCTTTGCAAGTGCTGGATCATTGAGCTGCATGCCCAGCCCTTTTTTTTTTTTTTTTTTTTTTTTTTTACTTTTTTGGGACAGGGTCTGCTAAATATGCAGACCGCCTCTGGTCTCGAACTAGCAATCCTCCTGCCTCCACCTTCCCAGCTGCTGGGATTACAGGCATGTACCACAGAGCCCAGCTACTACTTTAATAAGTAAATAATTAAATTCTAAGTTTGCTCCCAACTCACCAGTTCTACAAATCCATGAACTGAACATCAAAGTATTGAAATACATGAAGGCTGACAGTACTTGTAGAATATGGAACAAAAGCAAGAGGGACATCTATGCTATCTCTTGGCAGATAGCACAAACAGAAGACCTATATTCTCTACTAGAAGACAACTGGGCTAATGTTGACATTTGACCTCTGGCATTGTTCTCCAAATATACACAGCCTGAGTCAAGAAAACTCTTTGCCAAGTGAGAATTGCTGGCCTGTTGCCCAGTCACCAAGCCTTGCTTGTTTTAGAGAAATTTATTACCATAAAAAAGGGACAAATTGTAAAACTCAGACTTCAGTGTTGAAAAATTAATTAGGCCTTTGGCCCTTTCTCCTTAGCATTTGCAAAGAATTTCCTTATATACTTAGCCAGTTCAGTTGTAGGGGTTAAATATGTATACTCTAGAGATTAACACTTGTGTTGGATTGGAGGCTTTCAAAGAAGCAAACTGTGTTAGAACCAGTAACCCATCTAGTCTTTCCAAAGGACATATCAAGAGAAGGCAATGTAATAAGTCAACTTGCTAGTTGTCAGGAAAGTCTTGCCCTTAGAGGCAATACTGATGCAGCGGGAAGAATTATTCATATATCAGGCAGGAGAGATGTAAAGCAATCTAAGCAGAGGTTTCAGGGCATGTAAACGGGGTGGCACGAACAAATGTGAAGGACCCGAGACACTGAAAGTCATAATCAGCATACTTGGAGTAAAGAATTTAGTCAATGGCAGGAAGAGGGACATAATGTTGGGGATGACATTGAAAACATCAATCTCAATCAGTAGTAACCTAGATGCCATCCTAAGGGGTCTGGTCTCTAACCTGTAAGTACCAAAGTGTTTTGTGAAGGACATGACATGGTCACTTTCACTTTAGAATACTATCTCTTTGATTGGGAGATTAGAGCATTAATTGGAAATTCTATGGTAATGCTCCATTCTCTGGCTTGTCTATGTCTTAAACTGAGATAAGGAATGGATTTAGGAGGGGGAGACACATTTTGTTAGTTTTTGTTGAATTGTAGTTGCCAGCATTATGTACATGAATATGTCATGTGCCTGTTAGGTAGGATCTGGAAGATAATTGGATATTCAGACTAGAAGGTGATCAAACTTAGCAGAGATGTGTGCTCATCAGGTTACCAGACAAGCAGGTAGCAGAGTTGTTTAGTTCCTCTGTAAATTCAGATACTCCTTTATTTCATGTTGCATTGACCAGTTACTTCTAGATTAATTTTAAACTAAGATATTCACCCATTCATTCATCAAGTATCTAAAATTATGAGATTCTACGATGATGGGCACTATCCAGGCACCAAAAGATGGTAGAACACAAGACAAAAAAGTCTCTAGCCTCACTGAACTTTAATCCACAAAGGGATGAAGACAATTAACAAATCACTAAATAAATATCAGAGAGTGACAAGTGTTATATAGAAAAATAAAAGAAGTTATGGAGATCAGGAATTGTCAGGGTGATGGTGGTTTCCTATTTTGGTATTTTGGCCAGGGAAATTCTCCCTGAGGAGAGGACAGCTGAGCAGAAACTTGCATGAGGCAAGGACTGAACGAAATCAAAGTCTAAAGGAAGAGAGAGTAACGTCTGAAGAGTTTGAGTCAGGAAGGAGACATTCAAGAAGAAAGATGATTCAGTGCAGTCAGGACCAAGTGAATAAGAGGCAGAGGAGTAGGAGAATGAGAATAAGCCAGGCAATGGGTCTTGGGGCCAGAGGGGCTTGGGGCCAGGGGTAGTGAATTCAGATGAGATGGAAAACCACCGGAGGATTCCAAACACAGCAGCCATGTAATCTATGTTCATTTGAAACAATCTTATTTGTAGCCAGAGTTAATGGTGAGTGTTCTGAAAGGTTAAAGTTATTGTAATTATTAGTGTTATTATCATTCTATTATTATTTACCTATTTAGTAACCCACCCACATATTCTGAATGCCCACCACATATTTTGAATGCTTTCTCTATACCAAGCAATACAATAAATATTAGGAGCACAGAAACTAGTAAGATGTGGTTCTTTCCTTCAATAATTTGCAGTATTAGAAGCATGATTACATACCTGACACTTCACAGTGAAGCTTCTTCAATCACTTCCTATTTCATACCTCACACCTCATGCATGGGGCATGTAATTAACTAAATGTCATGCATCTTGACATATTTTTATCATCTCAGCAAGACCTATACTTGACTTATATATGCTATTATTTGGTTTTACTTCCTCTTCCTAGTATTTTTCATACTTTTTTTGTTTTTATTAATTCTTTCAAAATGCCTGTTCCAGTTATGTAGTGACCTTTATCTTCCATTCCAAGCCCACAGTAGAGAACATAATTCATTTGATTTGGTATAGAGGCCAAGAATCTATATTTTAGGTAAAACAAAATTATCCCCAGGTTTTGATACCTCAGTTCAGAACTTTTTATGATGGGAGATATTAAAGTACAGGTGTATGTTTGTAAACTGACTCCTTTGGGAGAAAAATCCTGATTTGCATCATTTGCATCATTTACACAATGGTGTAAATACCCCATTGTGATCAATTTCAGGCTAACAAAGATTCTGTAACTAGGTTGTGAAAATCCGAAATATTTAACAGTTGGCTGGAGGAAGTTCTAGTACACTGTAGTTTAGAACCTCAATTCCACCAGAGCAAGTATCTCCTGAGAACATTGTGCTGTCCATTAAAATAGGTCATCACTGTTCAGTGTGTCCTTTCTTCTGGGTAACAGAGAGTTTTATGTCGTTACATGATGAACAAGTTAGGCAGGTGTCCCAGAAACCTTAACGAGCCCATCTGGAGGTGAGTGGTGTGGCTGTTGTTATTTGTTTTTGTTTTGTTTTTGAAGAATAATTTGAGAATTTTGGTGTTTAGTTAGCTCTGAAACATGGTGTTGTAGTGTATTGTGTGCACAGAGTCTAAGCCAACTGCCTGATCTTGACAGCAGTTCTGAGCCAAAATAGAGGATGGCGTGTGGCCATTTTAAATATTGTCTCAGAAACATTTACAATCCTTGAGTTACAGTATTTATTGAAGCCAATATCTGCTGTGGAGAATGAAGAGTGGAATTGGGAGGACAATGGATGTTGAGAACATATGAGATGCTTGAGTGTAGTGAGTCCATAAGAGAAGGGCTGAGTCATTACTAAAAGATCCAATGATGACTTTTGATTTATGTGATTTCCATATGGGCTTCTGACATCTTAGAAAAATACGGGTATTCTTCCTCCTTTTAAGGATATAGTGAAATATACCTGCTGTGAAGTGGATATAGTAATAATCTAAACACTATATATATATATATATATATATATATATATATATATATATATGTATATATATATATATATATAACTAAGGCCATGTGAGGTAGTGAACGGTGGCTGGGGTTTGAATCCACATTCCCTGTGTTCAGGGCTCCCATTTGTCACTGCCCTCTCACACTGTTTACCAATGGTCACCATGGTGCCTGGCACATAGCGAGTGATCAAAATGCATGTGTGGAATAAATTAAAATGAATAAATGATGGCTAGAGTTCCAAGAGAAGAAATTCAATTTGGAGCATATAGACTTTTTGGAGGTTTTAATGTGTGAAAGTCTATGTATATGAAGCCACAACAAACTTTTCTGGGACCTTGAAAATTTAATTCTTTCTTGGAAACCTACAACAAGAAAAAAAGAGTATGAGTTTAAAGTAATTGTCCTTTTATACCATTATAATTGTCATTGTGCCAACATCCACATTTTTCCCCTAGGGATGAAATGAAAATGTCAGAATTTGATGATTATGAGATGATTACAGAATAAGAACTGAGGGAAGAATTATGAAGTAGAAAAAATGTGTATG
Organism: Pedetes capensis; assembly: GCA_007922755.1. Classification (NCBI taxonomy): domain Eukaryota; kingdom Metazoa; phylum Chordata; class Mammalia; order Rodentia; family Pedetidae; genus Pedetes; species Pedetes capensis. The sequence continues at coordinate 8,840 of VMDO01032219.1, read as the reverse complement.
TCTTCCTACTGGCTGAGGGCAACCTTAGTGCTTCCCTGGTTTTCGCAGGAGATTTAACTAAGGATATTCTTCTATGTTCTTACTATATGGACTTTTTATCTCCTGATAATTAGATAGACCCTGGCAGATTGTGACATGGACTTTTTAGGAAGGAATGCTTGTTTATCTGTTTGCAACATGCAAAAAGAACTTTATCACAGCTGGATTGAAAATACTAGGAAAGATTTCATATGAAAGATCAGTTGCGTTTGGTATGATGCTTTGGTGCTTTGGACAAAACTATGTTTTCTTACTACTAGGAATTATTGTCAGTGGTTAGAAAAGATTCTGCACATGAAAATGTTGGACAGAGTGTGAAAGAATGAAGCTTCCATTTTGCATAACAACATGATTCTCATATGAAGTTTAAATGCCCAACTTATCTGTTCATGACATGTAAAAGAAAAAGCCATAATGAAAAACAAATCAGGTTCTGATTTCATCAATTTAGAGAGCTTATTTTTGATTGAAAAGAAAAGCAACAGAAAAAGAATTGCAACCATAAACTCCATCCCTTGCTCTTTCATTTCTTATTTCAGTGGGATGCAGACAGATCTATGAAATGTGTTGCAAAAACCCAGCCTGAAATCCAGGGCTCACTCCTGGGGCAGACTCTGATTAGACACTTGCTGACTGCAGTTCAAGTAGATGAAAAGGATGAGTATATTCTGATGGAATTCTCCTTTGGTTTTCCCTCTGGGGCTGGTGGGAGGGGACAAGACCATTTGTCCTGTTTTACAAGTGCAATGTCTCTCCCTTTTAAAAGGAAAAGCTTGCCACATGCCATCTACCCCACTATTTGTCAAGCAGTGGAAAGAACTCAATACAGACTAGGAAGTACAATGCCCAAAGGGACACCATCAATCCTTTATTACCACAACTTCCTCCTTCTTGAGTTGTTTATATTGATTTATCTTTTGCTCAGGTGGAATGACTTAGAGTAATTTTCTCAGCAAGCAAACATGGATTGCCTCTGTTCTGAGTCCTTGCCTGTCTGAGAATGCTTTTTCTCTGCCCTTACACAGAGTAATTGGGTATGGAATTTGGAGACCATCAGCTTTTTCCCTCAAACTCTGTAGTTTCTGATTTTTCAGACACGTGTGGCTAATGTCAAAATATGAAGCTACTATGATTTGGTATCCATTTCAATCAACCGACCTTTTCTTTCCATTTCCATTGAGGAGTTATGTTTCATATTTGTATTGTTAGCATATTACCCAGAGAAATCTTGGGTTTTAATTTTGTTTTTATTCATTTTTTCTAGTACTGCTGAGCTATTTTGGTTAGCAAACTATTTTTCCTTTTACTCAAGAGTATTTTCTCCTAATATTCCTTTAGTTATTACTTTTGATCTGTCTTCTTTAACCTTTCTTGAAATGTCTGTTTTATAAAATATATATATATATATATATATATATATATATATATATATATATATATATATATATATATATATATATATATAT
>VMDO01032218.1:0-19225 GCA_007922755.1 Pedetes capensis | reverse complement strand
CTGCATTGAACATGGAGATGCAGGTGTCTCTGTGGTATGATGACTCATCTCCCTTTGGGTAAATTCCCAATAGTGTTATAGCTGGGTCATATGGTAGTTCTATTTTTAGTTTTTTGAGGTACCTCCATACTGATTTCCATAGTGGTTGCACCATTTTACAGCTCCACCAGCAATGTAAAAGTGTTCCCTTTTCCCCGCAACCTCGCCAGCATTTGTTGTTGTTTGTTTTATTGGTCTTGGCCATTCTTACTGGTGTAAGGTGAAATCTCAGAGTTGTTTTGATTTGCATTTCCCTAATGGCTAGGGATGTTGAGCACTTTTTCATGTGTTTCATGGCTTTGTGGACCTCTTCATTTGAGAACTGTCTACTCAATTCCTTTGCCCATTTGTGTATTGGGTTGTTTGTTTTTTGGGGAGTTTTTTTCTTGAGATCTTTATAAATTCTAGTAATTAGACCTTTGTCTGATGTATAAAATGCGAAGATTTTTTCCCATTCTGTGGGGGTTTCCTTGATCTGTTGTTTCTTTTGCTGTACAGAAGCTTTTTAAATTCATGTAATCCCATTTATCTATTTTTGTTGTAATTTCTTGAGCAATTGGAGTCCTATTAAGGAAATACTTTCCTAAGCCTATATGATGGGGTGTGTTGCCTATCTTGCCTTCTACAAGTTTTAATGTTTCTGGTTTTATGTTGAGATCTTTTATCCATTTTGAGTTAACTCTCATGTATATTTCTGACAATAGCACTATCATCATTCCCTCAATCCCCCAGATGTCCTTACTCTATTTGTGTTGTCACAGCACATTTAAACTCTAAGAGACAAATGGCTATTGAGCAACGTATATAAACCAAACATAGAGCTGGAGCTCTGACCAGAAGTAGTGCACAGGCTGTCCAGTGAAGTCAAGAGCTTGGGAGCACCATGCGGCTTCTCTGGTGCTTAGATTGCCCACAAGGATTAATTGTTCAGAAGCACAGGCATGGGCCAGTGTGGAGGAAATGGAAACAGAAATCAGAGGCCAGAAAAAATATTTGGAAGAAAGCATCTGTGATATCCAATGAATAAGCAGAGATACATAATAGGGACAAGAGAAAGAGACAGCACTGGCCGTGGGGGTGAAGATAGGAGACAGCAAGAGTGACGACGGTGTTGCTGTCTGCAGGGGCAGCCAGGACAAATGAACCATTATGACTTTGGTTTTTAGATGAAAGCAAGCAAGCAAACAAATGAGCCAATAAAATGTGTGGAAGAGAGAAGGAGAGGGAGAGAGAGAGGGAGAGGGAGAGGGAGAAAGAGAGACAGAAGAGAAAAGCACAACATCATTCAGGAGAGAGTGGTGCTAAAATGAGCCTTTCTGATTACTCACAGAGACTATAGTTGAAGATGGAGGAATTGTTGATTTCTGGGGGAAGAATAAAGAAATGAAGACTGGATATTAGGGTGCATCTATAGTGTGGTGGAATGTAAAAGAAGGAGTCAGCAAGAAGAGACCAGAAGTTTCTGAGAAGAACAACTCAGCAGGAGAGGCTAGAGGGCTTGAAGAGGAGGGGTGTTAGAGACTAAATATTCATGGATTCTCCCAAATTTATAATCCTCATGAATGAGATTGGTGCCAGAGAGCTTCTTAACTCTCTTTCCACCAAGTGAGCACACAAGGAGATGTCAGCAATCTGCAAGTCAGAGGTGGGTCCCCAGCAGAAGCCAATCACATGGGCCCCTGATCTTGGATTTCCAGCTTCTGCAACTTGAGAAAAGTTTTGTTGTTTATAAGCCACTCAGACTATGGTGTCTGCTACCCAGAGGTCTTTCAGCCTTGCTGATTAAGAGCCTATTGCTGACCTCTCAGAGGGCAATTTTAATTAAACATTACGGGAGGAAATGGTGCCAGCGTTGGTAAATCAGTGGTGAGAACGCGGAGGCAGGAAGTGTAGATGATCTTACCCAGATGTTCAGTGGTGAAGGGGAGGGAGGTGCTTAAAGGCACTAAAATGTCTGAAGTACTAGGGGGCTGAATCCAGGGCCTCCCACATATTTTGCAAGTGGTCTATCATTGAGTTACACCTCAGATCCATTTTTTAAAATTTATATTTTATTTTTATCTTGAGATAGGGTCTTGCTAAGTCAGGCAGGCTGCCTCTAGCCTTGAGCTTGTGATCCTCCTGCCTCTGCTTCCAGAGTCATGGGGATTACAGGCATATGCCCCCATGCCTCACAATACAAATAAGTTTTTGCAACATAGAAAAATCTTTATTAGAACTTAACCTTGGAGCTGGGCACCATGGCACACACCTGTAATCCTAGTGACTCAGGAAGCTAAAGCAGCAGGATTGCAAGTTCAAGGCTAGAGGTAGTCTGCACAATGTGACAAGACATTGTTTCAAAAAAAAAAAGATGAAAAAAGGGCTGAGGGTCCAGCTCAGTGGTAGAGGACCTTGGGTTCAATCCCTCGGTACGGCAGAAAAACAAACAAACAATAAAATTAAAAATAAAAAAGAAAGAAAAAATTCTGGGCACAGAAGAGATGAAAGTGTAAGCTTACAATTTGTTATTCATACTGACTGCACCCTTAATATTAGTGTTTATTTCATCCCATCCAGGAAGTCATCCACAGCAGCTATTTTACATAAGAAAGGAAAAATGCTGCCAATCAAACTATGACCCACATCAGTGGCAAGCTACAATCTAACTTTAAAAAAATGCTAAAATGTACATGAGCAAGTGTGTAGCGCTGTTTGCCTTAGTCATTTTTCTGTTGCAGTAACTGAACATGTCGGACTCAGTAATTTATAAAGAATAAAGGCTTATTCATGGTTCTGGAGGCTGAGACTGAGCAGCCACTCCTGGTGATGTCCTTTTTGCTGGTGGGGACTGTTCACACTATCCCAAAGCAGGGCAGGGCACCGTGTGGGGAGAGAAAGTGGGCACCATGGCTCAGCTCTCTCCTCCTAAGGCCATATTCTCACTGGATAAGACACCTCCGCCATGGCTTCATTGAAACCTCCCAAGGGATCCACCTCCAAATACATACCATAGTCTGATTAAGGTTGTTATTGTTAGGTGCTGTGGAGTTGGTGTCCAACTCAGGATTACCCTGTGTCCAACAAGCCAAGCACCATTGTCAGTGCTTCTCTGCTATTCATGGGGTTTTCATTGGTGGATTGTTTTTTGGGAGTGGGTTGCCAGGTCTGTCTCCCAAACCTAGAGCACCTGCTGTTCCCAGGTGGTTTCCCTTCCAAGTACTAACCAGGCCTGACCCTGCTTAGCTTCTGAGATCTGATGGTATCAGATGCCACAGGGCTATGGCTGCAGGCTGATTAAGGTTCCACCCTGTTAATGCCTGTCCGTGGGGACTACATTTCAATCTGACTTTTGGTGGTGCCATACGAATACATGCCTTTGGGGATGGATGAAATCCAGTATTGGGATAACAGCTCTCCTTCTTGGTTTAAATGTTTAGCGAAGATACACTCTCTGTGGTATTGTATACCTGTACATCCTTATGCATAATATAGCTTCAGAACCATCTGGATTCTGGCAGTGCTACTGCATAAATGTTTTTCACTGCATAGTAGGTACTTGGAGTTAGTTGCTGAGCTCCAGAAAGCAGGGATATCAGCCAATAAAAGTTGTTAAGAACCTTCAACTTCTGGGTTTTCTACACAGTTCTATTTTGGCAAATTATTTGCTTCTCTCCTGGCAAAATTGCAGAGCTTTGTATTTATGCTGAAGCAGCAGCTAAGCCCACTTTGCAGAACAGTGGCCACCTGAAAAATATCCCTGAAGAAAAGAAAGGCTCCCATAGACAATCATGGCTCCTTCTAATCTTATTTATAAAAGCTGCAATTACGTATGGAAGAGGAGTGGAGTACATACGGGTCCTCTGGCAGTTCTCCAGAGGTGGAGGCAGTCTCCCCCTGTGTTTAACCTTGAGGTAGACTTTGTCACAATCCTTCCCTGATTGATAATAGCTAGAGACAAGCAAACTGCTTAAACGTGAAGTGTAAAATGAATACAGTATTTGTTCCTTCTGATTATTATTTTTTTAAGGAAGAAATTCTCTCCACTTTTTTTTTTCCTTTTCTTTCTTTCTTTTTTTTTTGAATCCTGTTGGGCTGTTAGTCTTCTTGATGAAACCTGGAGCCAGCCCTCCTCCACTCCTCTGGGAATATAATTCATGCTGCAATCGAGCACAGCGATTAGGAGCAAGCACTCCAGTCAGTTCTGGGTTTAAATCCTATTTTAGCACTGTTAGTTGTATGATCCTTACCAAATTACTTGTGCTAACAGAACGCTGCCATATTTAACCCCTATCATCTGCATTAATTGTGTAATTGGAAGGGAACAGAGATATATGTTGTCATTACTAGTTATTGTAATATTACCTTCGTCCTTATTAATCATTGATGCATATCTTAATACGTTCATGTTCCTCGGGTTTCATCTTTGTAGTTCTGGCTATTTTTCACTTTTATTTTCTATTTGGATCCCATTTCTATCATCCTTCAGACTGATTCTAACATACTTTTTTCCCCACTAATTTCTCCCCATTTTCCCATTTTCCTTGGATTCTTACACCAAGTGTCTATAGATATAATTTTTTTCAATACTGGAGATGAAACCTAGGGCCTTTGCACATGTTAGATATGTGCTCCACCAGTGAACCACTGCCCGAGATCACGTTCCGTCATTTTGAGACAGTCTTGCCAAGTAGAGCAGGCTGCCCCTGGCCTCGAACTCACGATCCTACCAACTCAGCTTCCTAAGTGTCTGGGATCACAGGCCTGTGCCATGGCATCTGCCTAAAGAGGTAATTTTAACACATATCTCTAAACAATGGAAGAACTCTTTTTACTTGTTATGCATTTGTTCAACAAAAAATTATTCAGCTTCTACTATGTACCAGGATTGTGCAAGTCTATGCAAATGCAGAGAAAATTATGATGCAGGGTTTATGCTCCAAAAGTTCAAGTAGGAGTACACAAATAATTATAACACAGCAAAATACGCACTAAGGGAGATTAGTCCAGATGGTAGTAAAAGGATGTATAAAATGATGAATGAGAATTAATCCTTCGATTTGGCAAAGTGGAAGATGTGGAAATGGAAGCTTAACTGGAATATGCTGAGAAAAGACCAGGTGTTATAGAAATTCAGACAAAATTCTCAAGGAGTTTTGCTATAAATCAAAAAAGCAACAATGAATCCTGGCTATAGGAAACTTGCAGTTAGTTTGTTTCTGAGATGAGATTATATAGAATATTTATTTTCTGATGGGGCTAATCCAGGAGAGACTCATAGACTGAGCATATATGAGAGAGGAGATGTAAGTGCTTAGCACAGCGTTCAAATGGAATAGGATGCCAGGGTGGTATTGGTAAGGTGTCGCTCTGCAGTCTCTGAGGTCCTGGGTTTGATTTTCAGCACTGCAAAAATGGGAGAAGGACATAGCAATCCACTCCTGAGGCAATCGCAAAACAATCAGCCATTGTAAACCCTATGAGGGTCGCTATGAGTCAGAGATGACTTGACGGCACCAAACAACAACAAATGGAATGGAGGCGAGGGGACTGCAGGACAGGTCTTGATGGTTTGGCCCAAGGTGAGAACAAAGGGAAGTCTTTCATGGCAAAATGCACCTGGGTTGGTAGAAGTGGAAGTAGGAAGACAAGTCAGATTTCATCTAAATATATTTATGATATTTTTCAATAAAATTAGAAGTACAGTCATTGAGAGTAAAATGGAGAAGGGTGGTTGGATATTTAAGTGCTGAGAAGGCTGCTCAGTAGAGGGTACGCAGTAGGATCCATGGGCAGCGTGGAGGCTCATGGAGTCATGGGTGTGAGACCACTCTGCACACTTGTGTATTTTTCTCCACATCCATTCTGCTGCCTGGCCCCAGCAATGCAATGGGGGGAAGTTAGGATGAAGTCTGTTAGGCAAGTACAACAGATGGAAAAGGAGTCGAAAGTAGGAGCAAGGAATGAAGAGGGGGAAGCAATTACACCAGTTAGGAAGGAGCTCCTGGACTGTAAGAGTGGGATAACTGGTGTGATATGGAGACCTGGCAGGTGGCTGTGAGCACGTGAGTTGCTATTAATCAAGAGTTTGGACACTGGGCTCTTATTGAGATGACAGCTGAAACCAGGTGGAAGAGGAGGTCATCAAATGTACTGGAGTCAAGGAACCAAGAGAATGGGATTTGAGGCAAATGATCCATGGGAATTTGAAGTCACCAAAAATGGTGAACAGGAATTAGGAGACAAAGAAGACTGCAAGTGAAAATATTCAAGACACGCGCAATGGGTGAGATTTAATACACATTATAGCATCAAAGATATTTCAGTTTGTTGGCGTGTGCTTAGAACAGGCTGAGTTTTGGGGATTAGTATAAATATCTTAGAAATAGCATCAAGGGAAAAGGAAATGACAATCTAACGTCTAGGTAAAATAGGTAAGATGAAGGAGGCACATGTACCTTCCTTTTGGGGGAGGTAAAGGAAGCTGGATCCCCAGGGGAAGGCATTTTTTTATCCACCATGAGTAAAAGATGGAGGAAACAGCAAGAGAAAATATTAAAGAATCGAAAATTTGGTAATGAATAACTCTATATTCCAGAGTATACACTAAAAGTTTTTTGAGCAGTGGATTGAAAAGGGATGAGAGAGTATATCAGATTAAGAGATGCCAGAGGTTATGGAGATGAACTTTGAGCACGTAACAAATTTAGAATGCTTAGACTTTTGTTAACTACAGAGAAAAGGAGAAAATAGGCATAACAGGATTAATCTTAGTGGGCCTTTCTTTTCTGTGTTCAGCTTTGGGGACTGAACCTAGGGCATTGCATATCACAGGCAAATATGCTACGACTGGATTATATTCCCAACCCTTTTTTTTTTTAAATTTCATTTTGAGACAGGGTCTTGCTAAGTTGCCTATGCTACCTTCAAATTCACTATGGGGCCGAGGCTAGCCTCAAACTTGGGCTCCTCCTGGCTCAGTCTTCTGAATGGCTGAGATTACATGTATGTACCACCCTGCCTGGCTCCTAGTGGTGAACTAGCAATGAAGGTGGAGGAGGTGTGGAGAGACGGTGCTTTGGATTGGTGGGGAGTGTTGTTTATGCACAATCATCGTGGGCTTCTGAAGTATTGGCATGGCTGAGAAGAGGAAATCCTTATTAGGATCACAGGGAATTCTTTGGGGCTTTCTTCACTCTAGGATAGTGAAAGACATCAAAAAGAGGGGTCTCTGGGAATTAATCAAGATGAAGAAGCTGGGGTGGTTCATCTGAGTCCTTGCCTGGAGTATACTTCCAGGCTGGAGTCCTTCCTGAAAAGAGAGGCTGGGGAGGAGATGCTTGCCAAATACAACACGGTAATTAATCACTTCATTCAGGATAGATTCTGGATTATAGAGGTCTACCATTCACAAGTGTGGGAAGAAAATTAATCTCTCAGTAGAGACACTGTATTTTAAGCTCACTATAAGGAAGATGGGGGGCTGAGATTTAGCTCAGTTGGTAGAGCGCTGCGCTGCAGTCTCTGAGGTCCTGAGTTTGATTCCCAGCACCACAAAAATGGGAGAAGGACCTGGCAATCCACTCCCAAGGCAATCATGAAACAGTCAGCCATTGAAAACCCTATGAGGGTCGCTATGAGTCGGATACCGACTCAACAGCACACAACAACAACAACAATAAGGAAGATGAGCACTGATAAGGTCTGTAATCATGGCCTGATGATCTGCAACATAGAGTCATAAAGATAAACAGATGCCAAGTGATTCTGGTGATACATTCTAACACATCTTCTATGTCCTGTCTAAAAAGACTGTGGACTCATTTGAGGGCTATATATTCTTTGTAATCAGCGATGATAACTGGGCCCTTGAATGAGCCCATATGGGGCAATGCATTGTCTAGAATTAGCATTACACTCTTGTCAGTTTTCAGAAGTGCAGTTTGCTAGCATCTTTTTGCAGTCTTTCAGATAGTCACACAAAGTAATGTAATCATTGGAAAGCATTTAAGGAAAATCTTCATTTATTTGGTATGACTAGGAAAGAAATCTTTTAACCTGAAGTCCTGCTTTTCATACTTGAACTCCCTGGAAAAAACAAAATTTGAAGGGAAAAAAAATGTGTTTTTGATAGAATTCTTTCAAGCTGTATTGTTTCCTAACAGAAGTTAAAATGAGATAATTTAAGCTTTTTTTGATTACTTAGACCAGGCAAGCTAGAGTGATGGCCAAGAGCTATATAAACAAAACCAAGATGTTTCTTTAAACTTCCCCTTTTTCTTTGGTAAAATGTCTTAGTGCCTCCTTCAAAGGCTCTTTATGTGAATGAAATGAGGTAGTACATAGAGTTTAGCATCAATCCTGGCATGTAGCACACAAGCAAGGGTAGGCGTCCCCATCAACAGCCTCATCACATCAACATTTTAATTCATGCTGTTGAAATATTCCTCAACTTTACTAAAAGGTAGGCACCAGGGCCACGTGCCCCTGGACGCAGTGACCCTAAACTACTGATGTTTTCCATTATCATTGCAGGCATTTCATGATCATGACTTTTTACTGTGGTATATCCCTTTTATTTATATTTTTAGTTTTTGCGGTACTGGGGGTTGAACTCAGGGCCTTGCATTTGCATGTTCTGCAAGTGCTGGACCACTGAGCTGCATCCCCAGCCCATATTTTTTACTTTTTTAGACAGGGTCTTGCTAAATTATGCAGACTGCCTCTGGTTTTGAACTTGCGATCCTCCTGCCTCCGCCTCCCAAGCCGCTGGGATTACAGGCATGCGCCATTGTGCCCGGTTTTGGTATATCCCTTTACAATCTGCATTAGGTCTCTTCAACCACCAGATTTTCTGCCTCTAATATACTCTGGTTTAAGAAATTTAGTTGGTGCCTAGATTTACTAGAACTGAATAAATTAAGTATAAAATAAACTTAGAATGAAAGCTGTAGGGACTGTCTTCTGAGCATGGTCATGGATTTTAGAGTATGAAATTGTGGACATCTGTACTGGTTATTGGGAAAGCTCTCATGAATTTAGTTTAATTCAGCTTCACTTCTCAAATATGTGTTAGGCCTCTGTTATGTAAGGTCCAGGTCAATGTCATTGCCACTTAATCAATGAACTAATGCCTTCTGCAAGGAAACTACACCCCCTCAATACCACTTCTGGATATTTACCCATGGGAAATGAAAGTATAAAGTGCACATGAAGACTTGTAGACAAGTGTTTGTGGAGGATTTATTTACAATAGACAAATAGGAAAAAAAAGAAAATGCCCACCAGAAGATGAAAAGGTAAATAGATTGTGGAAAATCCTCATAGCGCAATACTATTCAGCAAAAACTAATCAATTAATAAAAGAAGCAAACTATTGATACATACTGGGCTGGGATTTAGCTCAGTTGGTAGAGCTCCACTCTGCAGTCTCTGAGGTCCCAAGTTTGATTCCCAGCACCGCAAAAATGAGAGAAGGACATGGCAATCCACTCCCAAGGCAATACCAAAACAACCAGCCATTGAAAACCATATAAGGGCACCTAACGACAACAACAACATTGATACATTCTATGACATGGACAGATCTCAAAATCATTAGGTAGAATAAAATAAGCCAGTCCTCTCCTCCAAAAACCAGCATGACACTATTTTTACGAAATTCTAAAAAACACACACTAATAGATGAGTAAGGGATAGAGTAGGAATCTGCACTGGAGCACAAGAAATGGTTGGGGATAATAATATACTTGATGCTTGCATTATGATGACGGTTCTGTGAGTGGATACACACAATGAAAATCATTCAGTAGTCTGCTTTAAATATGTATAACATATTATTTGCAAATTTTACCTCAGTGAAGTTATATAAAAGGTGTCTCTGGTACCTTCTGATCACCTGCTTCCAAACCAAGTGAGCTCATGCTTCTGTGTCATATCATAACAGCCTTTCTTTTTCTTTCTTTTTCTTTCTTTTTTTTTTGGGGGGGGTGTGTGGTACTTGGGGTTTGGGGCTGAGATTTAGCTCAGTTGGTAGAGCACCACTCTGCAGTCTCTGAGGTCCTGGGTTCAATTCCCAGCATGAATGGGAGAAGGACGTGGCAATCCACTCCTGAGGCAATAGCGAAACAATCAGCTCTTGAAAACCCTAGGAGGGTCGGACACGACTCAATGGCACCTAACAACAATGACAACCTGGGGGTTGAACCCAGGGTCCCACACACACTTTGCAAGTGCTCTAGCACTGGTCTGCATCCCGACCCCTTTCAGAATTTTTTATCTTGAGACAGGGTCTTGATAAGTTACACAGGCTGCCTCTGGCCTTGAATCTGCAATCTTCCTGCCTCTGCCTCCTAAGTCACTAGGGATTACAGGCATGTGCCACTGAGCCCAGCTTGCCTTATCTTTATAAAGAGCATCCAATGTGCTTTATATATAAATAGTGGCAAGTCTGTTTGCCTAGTGTGTTTCTTTGTTTCTCTACCATCATCTCTGAGTGGTCAGGGAATATGTTCCTCATGTTTCCTGCATTCCCTCAGCGCTCCGCACTGAATAAATGAAGGAAATCCTGAAGGGCTTACTTGTGGTGGTAAACACCTCTCCTTTCTTGTCAAGTGAGGGCCTCTGCGGACAGGGCAGTAGAGGATGGATCCATGGTGGATACGCTTGCTGGGCTACAGGAACGGGCCTGGGATAGGTCTGCGAGGCTTTAACTCAGGCCCACGTGTCAAAACCAGCAAAAATGCCTACATCCTAGTGGCGGGGATATAGCTCGGGGGTAGCCCACTGGCCCAGCAGGCACAGGGCCCAGGGTCCATCCCCAGCACCGTCTGTGAGCACACACGTACACACTTGTGCTCCAGCTACATGGAGCTGCTGGACAGTTATAAAACACTCCATCTCAGGCAGAAGTGCTGCCTGCGGGACACCCAGGAAAAAGGCCTCCACTTCTGCACCAGTGCTGGGAAGGCAAGCACAGAGGAAGGCTTGCACGTGTTGGGTGCACCCCTTCTGCAGCAAAGCTGCGTCACCCTCACACTGGACCTCCACTGCCACTGCACTGCACCCTGAGCTCGCCGCCCTCAGCGAGCTGGCAGGGTAGACATCCTAATTGAGGGTGGAAAGTTCTGAGTCCTGGGAGAGCCTGCTGCAGCGGAGAGATTAATTTTAACTAAATAGAAAGAGCTCACAAAATAAAAGCAAGAGTAAGTAAGCCTTCATGGAAAATTTTAGGATTATGCTTAGCGCTTATAGCAAAATATAATACCAGAGTCCAAGGGTAATCTTTAAAAGGTGCTCACAGGGTCCCTGGAGGCACTGGAGAGACCTACTGAGGAAAGTGAAACTCGAATGTGCCAGCCCTTACATCTATCTGTTCTTACACTCTGTGTGTATATGAAAGTGGAAGATGGTAATTATCTAGCTATTTTTAGATATTCAGCTTGAAGCAAACCTGATGTGATTCTCAGGAGCTCTTTTGCAAAGCGTCACTGCCTGTTATTTTAATTGAATTTGTACGTATTTAGACTACGTGTTGATTACTACGGGGCTGCATACTGGAATCTAAGATACAATCAGTGTCTGCCTCGAAGGATCAGCCTCTCCCTTCAAATCGCATTTCTCAGTCTCTGCGCGCCTTCCCTAAGACGTAGGAACGTAACAAAAATAACATGAAAGGTACTCTGCTACTGACCAGGTAAGCGTGACGGATATGTTCTCAGGTGTTCAGAGAAGAGAGAGAATCATGTGAGCAGGGCCGAGCAGGTGAGTGTGTACAGAAAAGACCGGCTTTGAGGTTACCCTTGAGAGATGCTTAGGATTGTGGAAGTGAGGACAGAGGACAGGTGTCCACAGAGTAGAGAGAGGAGGAAGGGTACAAAAGATGCCACAGGAAGCCCTCAGGTTTCCTTCTTTTACTAAAAACACAAAAAGTTAAAAAAAAAAAATCTCATGGTGCCTGAATTTGCCCGGACTCTTAGAGGGAGGGAACTGAGGGCAGCAGAGACTCCGTCTACAGTGAGGAGACCCTCTCATCCGAATGGGAAACCATTTCGGAGCAGAGGGAGGGGCACAGACAGCACCTCTTCCCACTCAGACTCATGGTGGATAAATAAGGTCCTTTTTGACTATTGATCTCAGGGCTGGCCTCAGAATCTTTCCTAGCACAGTGACATGCACAAACGGTGCATTAGGCAAAACATATTTGGCAACCCTGCATTAAAGGGTCAGTGTCCCTTTAGAATTGCCTGGGAACATTGTGTTCTGTGACATAGGCTAGATTTGACATGGTTCTGAATTTATTTTTATGTCTTTTCAAACTTTTGTGCTGAGACATCCTCTGGCAGAGTACTAAATTTCCAAACAAAATTTGTCTTTGTTAGTATTTTAAAGATAACTTGGGGTAAGGCTTATGAGATCACAGATAATATTCCCCTTCTTTGTGATGAATGCTATCTGTGACATACCACGTGTGTCAGAGATGTCACCACACGAATCCAGCAATAGTCTTCCTCTATAATTTCAATGGTCAGATCTGTCAGGGAAAGAACGCTGTCCTATTCTTACATAATGATGCTGTATATAGTACTATTCTTTACAGTTACTTAAAGTTCTGTTTTATTTTGTTTCAAAATTAAATATAGCAGGTGAAGTAGAAGGCAGAGCTTATATGAAAGGAAGATCAAGTTGCCTATGGCTACAGATACTATAAATAAGAAAAGAATTTTAACATGCATTTGCTACTTGACAGGTTCTAGATAAAGCTCTGTCAACTTTCACACAACTTACAATAGGATCATTGCATCAATTCTGGGAGGGGGATCTTACTGACCCTTTTTTATGGATGAAGAGATGGAGCCTTAACCAAATAAAAGGCAACAAAATAGGAACATAACTTTGAGTCATGACTCCAATTCCAATATTCTATCACCACATTTACAGCCTCTCCTTTGTAATCATATCAGTAATTACAGAACTATATGCTATCTTCTCTGCTGAGCTCCTTCCATATGGAATTGCATTCCCACTACAATGTCCCTGAATGAATGTCACTGGCTAAATTTCACAGGTTGGAAGCACAGGTTGCTCAAATCCATACTGACAGCCACTGAGCTAGGATTTGAACTCTGAGTTTAGAAACAAAGCTCTTTATAAGTTGTGTTTGGCTGCCTCTCACAGGGTGAGGAAACCATGAGACTACATTCAGATACAAGTGTTCAGAGATTATTCAGATGATAAGTGTGGGATGAGGTTAGGAGAAAACCCATTCCCTTGAGGAATCAGACAAGCAGCACACAGTGAAGGCTTATTAGAAGTCAGCTGCAGACCATCCTCAGAGATTCCTCCTCCCTCCCTCAGAGTGGCTACCATCGAAGAAAAAACAAAAAGTGCTGATGAGTATATGAGAAAAGGGTCCCATATGCACTCTTGGTGGGAATGTAAATTAGTGCAGCCGCTATGGAAATCAGTATTGAGGTCCCTCAAAAAACTAAAAATAGAGCTAATGTATAATCCAGCTGTACCACTCCTGGGTACGCACCGGAAGGAATCTAATCAGCATCATCCATCAGACACACCTGTGCATCCATGTTTATTATGGTACTATTCATAATAGCCAAGGTATGGAATCAGCCTTCATGTCTACCAACAGATAAATGGATAAAGAAAATACAGTATATGTACACAATAGCTCAGCCATAAGGAAGAGCAAAATTATGTCATCTGCAGGTAGATGGATGGAGCTGGAGATCATTATGTTAAACAAAATAAGCCAGACTCGGAGAGACAAATGTCATGAGTTTTATCTCATAGGTGGAACACAGAGTTAAATTTTAAAAGTAGAAAGGAGACTATTTGAGGGGAGGAAGCAGGTCAGAAGGAAGGGAGAGGGTATGGGGACAAGGTACGGGGAGTGAGTACGCTCAAAATATATGATATACAGGGATGACAATGCCAGAATGAAATCTATCATTTTGTACCATGAATATATGCTCATTAAAAAAGATTTAAAGAAAAGAAAGTAGTTGCAGAAAATAAGCCAAGTTAAAATTTTGAAATACAATATTATCTTCCACAAGAACATTTTACTTTCTGCTTCATATCCTACTCTCAATTAATAACTACAAAAGCTCCAGTTAGGTATAGATTTGCTTTCTTAAAGTGCCTGGGACTGTGCTTGTGACCTTATATAAATTATTTCATTTAATCTTTGCAAGCACCCTATTCAGTTAATGACTTAAAGAGAGCTGAGCAATTTTGATGAACACATGCCTTGAAAGACAATGATCTTTCTTTTGTATGGATGTCACAGTTGTAAGATTATTCAGCTATCGCCAGGTTGATTTTGATCCAAATGTGGATATATTCCATGAAAAGAAACCCAGTGTGCTGTGCTTGCTGTTCAAAGAAAAGGAAGCCTCCCTTGAAAACATGAGTGAATGAAACGCAGAAGAAATATTTAGACTGTAGCTCATGACCTGAGTGGAGACATGGAAAAAAATACAAAGCATGATTATTTTAGAGAGGATTGAAAGATCAAAAAGTGCCTTATGTTTGTCAAAAGATAGGGAGTGATTCAGAAAAGAGCTTGCTTGCCTTCCCTTGCATAAAGTTGATGCTAGATGTTGACTTGGCAGGGCTATCTTTTCCAGAAGCCCCTGTATCCAAATCTAGCCAGTGCAATGCAAGCTGAGGTAATGGAAGTCCCTTCTGGGTTAAGGTGATTAAGAATGGTGCGACTTCTTTAACTCTTCTCCTCTGTCTTCCAGCTATATTTTCAAAAGAAGAAAAACAACTCTGAGGCCCTAGGCAATATCAGAGCCAGGAGAAGGAAGAAGCCTGGACATGAAGACATTTCATGGAGAAAAGTCCTTAGCAAACCAGTAGTACCATGTTTGTTATGCGATTAGGAAATGAGCCTTTTATCATGTTAAATCACTAAGATATAGACAATCATTGTTACACCAGCTTATATTGCCCTCGCTAATATAATGTACAAATGCAAATCTTCGTTATTTCATTAAGAACAGATGTTTTATTGCGCAGTCAATTATCCATTGTTGTTGGAATTTTGCACCATGACTACATTAGGGAAATCCATAGGGGAACGTGAAACTTCATTTTAACCATGACAATGTTGGCAATAAAGTACTAATGGAGGGAAAGTCATACGGTTCCATTAACTCAATTTTGCACAGGCATACATTTCCTACTCTAGCTAAGATGAAACACTTTTTAGAAAAAGAAAGAAAAGAAGGAATAAAGAAAAACAGGCAAAACACTACTGTTAGTGCTTCTCTGCTATTCATAGGGTTTTCAATGGTAGACTATATTTTGGGAGTGTGTTGCCGGGTCTGTCTCCCAAGCCTACAGCACCTGGTGTTCCCAGGCGGTCTCCCATCCAAGTACTAACCAGGCCCAACCCTGCTTAGCTTCCAATATCTGACAGGAGTGGATGCCATAAGGCTATGGCTGCAGGCATTTCTGTATTAGTACTACTCAATATAATCTCCATTTTTCTTTAGAGTGCTTTTTTGTGGTTTTGTTTACGTGTTTACGTGTGTCTAAATCAGCTTGAAATCATTCAAGTAGTCAAATGATCAGAGTTTAGATCTAGCAGAAAAACCTTGCTTATTTTGCTCTTCAACCTCAATTCCTCTTCATAAACCTTTCTGACCAAGGCAAAGCCCAAAGCATCAGCCTAACTTGATTGCTTTCCATCCAAAGTGTAGTATGCAGTACCTTTCTGCTGATTACTGTAAATGAAAGACAAATAATAAATGTGTTTTCAATTAAAAAAAGTCAATGCTTTCAGCTCCTATGAGACTGCAACTTTAGTTTAGATAATGAAAGGCTAACATGGAGGAATTAACCATTTAGGTATTACTTTCAAAGTTCTACAAGGCTAGTTTAAATCATGTATGGTTATCCCTTGGTATCTGCAGGGGACTCATTCTAGGACGTCTGTCAATACCAAACTACACGGACGCTCAAGTCCTTTATATAAAAGGACACAGTATTTACCTGTCACCTTTGCACATTCTTTAGTATACTTTAAGCCATGTCTAGATTACTGATAATATCTAACACAAAGAAAATATCATGCAAATAGTTACTATTCTTTGTTTTTTGGGGAATATTGGTGAGGAAAAAATATGTTTGTAGCTGTTCAGTACAGAAGCAATTTTTTCCACATATTTTCAATCCATGGTTGGTTGAATCCATGGATGCAGAACTTGCAAACACAAAAGGCTAACTGTGCCTAAGCAGGACTTTCCCATCAGTCTGCTTACGGACACAGTTGTGAAAAGTGGGACATGACGCAGATTTGCTCTCACCTCTGGGGATCTTGGTGGAGACTGGCTCACTCAGAACACTGGAACTATTTGCATTCATACACAATTAACCTCTCCAGATCTCACAGGAAGGTGACCCAAGGGAGGCAGAGACTAACAGAGAGTCAAGTGGTCATGGATGGCAAGCAAGATGAGCAACAACCACACCCACGGGTCCACTACAATTTACTCAACATCCAACGACTTGGACATCAACATCTGCAACGGCCAGCTGCAATGTATGCCAATGTTCACTGTGAATAGGGAAGGCTGGAATTTCTAAAAGAAGTCACATTTCAGGTTATAGGTACAGCAGGTCAAGAAGAACTTAGGTGGTTGCTCCATACCTCTCTCTTCAGATAAAGGTGATGTGACTGCTTAGTAAATGTCTCGATTAGATGCGATTCTACCAGCCTGTGCCTTCTACAGAACAGAACACCATCGTTATTGTGACTTGCTTTCAGAAACAACAAACCTGGATTACATTTAATTTTATTCACACTCTCAGATAATATTTCAATTAGTGTCTGTGTATAAGAAAAAACTATGAACTCTTAAAAAAATAAACTTTAAACATTTCTAAATGTGTATAAAAATGACTGAAATTTTCTTACTGAATGTTTTATCCAAAAATTTATTGCTGTTAGGTGCTGTTGAGTCCAGTCTGGCTCATAGGGTTTTCAATCAATGATTGCTTTGGGATTGTTTTTGGGGTGGGCTGCCACATCCTTCTCCCATTTTTGCAATGCTGGCATCAAAACTAGGGTGGAAGCACTAGTCAAGAGATCAAAAGACACATTGCACTAGGAAAAAATGTTTCAAAAGGCTTCTTTAAAGAGTCGAAAAGATGTTACATTGAAGATGGAGGTGCACTTGATTCATGCCATGGTATTTTCAGTTGCATCATATGCTTATGAAAGCTGGACACTGTACAAAGGAGACAGGAGAAAGATTGATGCTTTTGAATTATAGTGCTGGAGACAAAAATTCAATATACCATGGACTGCCAAAAGAACCAGCAGATCTATCCTAGAAGTGGAACCAGAATGCTCGTTGGGAGCGAAAATGACTAGACTGTGTCTGATGTATTTTGGAGATGTTGTCAGGAAAGACCAATGATTGGAGAATGACAGCATTTCTGGGAGAGTGGCAGGTCAATGACAAAAAGGAAGAACCTTAACTAGATGGATTGACACAGTGTCTGCAACAATGAGCTTAAACATAAAAAAGACTGTGTGCCTGGCACAGTGTTGGGGAGTGTTTCATTCTACTGTATGCAGGGTGGCTATAAGTCCGTTCCAACTCAATGGTACCTTACAACAACAACATCCAAAAATGTGAAGATAGCATTATTAATACATATTCATAATAGTTGGAAGTACACATTAAAGTGTAAGGTGTGACAGGAAAACATATTTGTGGAAACAAAATTTCCTCATTTAAAAAATTAAAAGTATTTTTGAATGCTGTATATAAATATTTAATATCTGCAAATACTTTATTTTTATTTCAGTTGTTTAGTATGATATATAACTGTCACCATTTAAATCTCCCCCAGTTTCTCCCAGCATGGCATATAAATAATATAATTTATTAAATGTACTATGGAGTGAAAACAGCAGTAGTGGCATAGGATATGAGCAACATATTCATTAGTATTCACAAACTAGGCACTGTCTTCCAGATTGGAAGGGGACAGAAGACAGAGGACACCCTCAGACTGATGATGAAGTAAGTATTCAATTTAAGATTATTCCTTCCCTAGACCATACAAACAGAAATTAAATACCAGGATAATGATGCAATGTGAGATCTCCAACTTCATCTGGCAACACAGCCCTCAGGCAGCAATCTGTAGTGTTTTTATGCATTATTTGTCTACCATGGAGCTTTCTGAGACAAAGAAGAAATTAATTTCACATATTTTATTATTATAAAACTTACTTATATTTTTCATGGCACAAAAAGAATCTAAAGATTTATAAATGTGGGGTAGATAAGTTTTTCATTTAAATGTGGCGTCAAACTATTGCTTTAAGCCCATACAAATGTGAGCAACTCTAGCTAAAAAGTAGATTCCTAGATTTCCTTAAATTTTGTTATTATTTGTTCCTTCACCCACATTTTGCCCTCCTCCTCCTTCTACTCTTCCTCCTCCCTTCCCTTTTGTCTTTTCCGTCCCCCTCCTCACCCCCTCCTCCTCATTTTCCTCCTCCTCCTCCTCCATCCTTTGAAGCCAAGGCAAAATGTTCTGTATTTGAAGAGTCAGATTGATGATGTGGATGAATCACCACCAACCAATACCTGGAGGTAGTACTAGTGGGTGTTTCTGACTACAATTTCTTTACAGTTTTCATGGTTTGGTATATATGGGTCAAGGCATTTTTCTTCACTGAGTTGGAGTTTTCTTATTTCTAGAAAAAAGTTTGCATTAAATATTTATCGAGTCCCCTGAACTGCTTTGTGATTTTGTAATCCTGTATATAACTTCCACAGAAAAAAAGATTTAAATGCATAGAATCCTAGCAACAGTTACTTTAGCTGTATATTCAAATGATGAATGAAGAACGGTTAGTTTATATACTGAGTTATGTTGATTTTATACCATGGTGCCCACTAATGAAGAAACAGCCCTCGTAGAAAAATCTATACATGGTGAGATATCAGTAGATTTCCCAAACTTGGGGAATAGGAGGTAGGAGCAACTTTTCCCTGTTTATGAGACACATGTTTATGATGTGGTACTTGCTCTACCTCGTATTACCTCCAGTCTCCTCTTTTTAAACATTTTCTTCTTTTTTGGGGGGTCAGGAGACTTTTAAACACTGAGCAAAACCTTCATGTTATGGAATTTCTCAGAAGCAGACAATCTTTTG
>VMDO01032217.1:0-19244 GCA_007922755.1 Pedetes capensis | reverse complement strand
ACCTAGCACCACAAAAATGGGAGAAGCACCTGGCAATCCACTCCCAAGGCAATCCCAAAACAGCCATTGAAAACCCTATGAGGGTCGCTACGAGTCGGATACCGACTCGACAGCACCTAACAACAACAACAACAACATCCGGAGGAGAGCATTCCAGGCAGAGGGAACAGCATGTGCAAAGGCCCAGAGCCAGAAAGCTTGGTGTGTTGGAGGAGCTGGCAAGGCGAGAGGGAAAACGTAGGCAGGCAGAGGGAGGTGAGAGCCAGGCCCCAGGCACGGGACACTGCAATCCACGTTACACATTTGGTGTCTAATCAGTGCAGTGGAAAACCAGTGGGGGCTCTTTTGAAGTAGCGGTGGATTAATCACATCGTGTTTTTAAAGGTACTCAACCAAAGGCAGGCATGGAGGAGTCCTTGTGCGCACTAGGAAGGTGCTCTGCTCCTGAGCTACATCCCCAGCCCCTGCTCATATCAATTTTAAAGACTTCTGTCTGTTAAAAGTAACATTTTCATAATTAGATCATGTCAGTATTACTATTTTAATAATATATTCCCCTGAATACATTAGTATCACAATTTTTAAAGGGTTACATGCCTATTACAAATGGACTATACCTTTGAGGCAATGAGTAAAAATAAATCCAATTTTATAAGTAGAGCAGACAGGAAGGGTTGCACGTGGAGTCCATTTGCAGCGGAAAGACGCCTGTGCTGGAGCTGCGGAGGTGCCAGGCCGGGGCCTGGGCAGCAGGTGTGGGTCTTCAGAGGGCAGCGGGTGGGACTCTTTAGGAGTTAAAGGAGTGGGCGAGCCAGAGGAGCCTCGGGGTGAGTTCAGACTTCTGACAGGAGCCATTGAGGAAATGAAGGGGCCATTGTAGGGCCAAGGAAAACCAGGGGCAGGGTGGCATTTTCCAGTACTTATCTGAGTCTTAGATACTTGGAGTTGCAGAATGTTCTCGAGATAAAAACCTTTCCCCCACTCCCTCTGCTGACTATGCGGGTGGACCATATCCAGGGATCAGGAAGTCAGAGCCAAGTGTTTTCTGACTAACTCATCCTGTTTATCTTTCAGGATCATCCAGACGTATTGAATGTTCGAATCCAACTGGAGAGCCAAGAGCTGATTATACATCTGGAAAGAAATGAGTGAGTAGAGTTAATTCTTGTTTATGGCGCAATAGGAGAAAGACAACGTGCTGTGTAATTAACGTTGGCATTTAGAGAAACAGAACTAAACGCGTGGATTCCTAATCCAGATTCACATTTGAGGCTGGAATTAATTTTAAAAATTAACCAATGGAAAAGAAAGAATTTTATCACCTAAAGAAAGAACATGATAACTCAGCAATTTTGTTTTTTTTTTTATAGTTCCAAGTTTATTTTTCTCGTAGCCTATTTTTCAAGGGGCGAATTGAAGCAATCTCTTCATTCAAATAACAATGTTTCATAATTGACTTTTGACAATCCCTGAGTTATATAAGAGGAAATAGCTTCAAGCAGGTAGGAACTCTTTTCTCCAGGGAAAAAGAGTTTAGTTTATTTTTCAAAGCTTGTCTCCAGTGGTACAAACTTCGTTTTATCTTTTCATTTCAAAATTTGGCCCTTTTCCTGAAAAATTATATAAATTTCCACGAAATGGTATTGTATTTTTTTCTGGAGTAGTTGGATATTATTACAGTACTTGGATATTATTAGTACGTGGATACTTGGATACCAAGTACTTGGAGTACTTGGATATTATTAGTACTTGGATATTATTGTATTTTTTTTTCTGGAGTGCTTGGATATTATTACGTATGTTGTATGGCTTTCTGGTAGGAACTGTGTCTGTCTCAAAGCACAAGGAAATACCACCCCTCTTCCCGGCTTCCCTTGCCCTCTGTTTCTCCCATGAAGGTCTCAGAGCCCCTTCGTATCTGCGGTATTTGATTAGCACTAGAGCTAATAAGCTCTTCTGGTGAGCAATCTGTACTTAAAGGAATGCGTCAATTTCCCGGGTGCTGCTGATTGAAAAGAGCCAGAAGTACTGGTTTCTCGTCTTCACTCATCAGTGCAATGCTGGGGGCTGCTGAAATGGCGGTGGGAACCGGGAAACTTCTGCAGGGCTGAGCAGTCACAGAAAGCCAGATCAGAGTCTCCATGTAAACGAGTCAGACTATTGATTGGTATCAGTGCTGTGCCTGGAGGGTACGGAGTAAGTCGGACAAAAGAGACCATCCATAGCCAATCCTAACATTTAGTATCGAAAGCCACGGTGCATTTGAAATCAATACAGGTAAAATCACACGGCCTGCTCCTGGCAATCTGCAACTTGCCCCTTTGTATTTTGTGGACCGAAAGCCTCGCAAGCAGTAAATAAATAATGTGTGTCAGCTTTGCTTGTGACTTGATGGTCTCAAAATAGAGGTTCAGGCACATGTATTGAGTAACCAGGGATCTGAACAGAAAACCATATATTGCTTTTAGTAAGTCTTTCTTAGGAAAGTAAATAGTGTATGGTGTTTTTCTATTTATTTTCATGTAAGAATATTTTGAGGCATTTGTATTTTTGTACATTGCTGCTTGTTTATGGTTTTGAAAATATCTCCGTGGAAGCAACTACACACTCTCTGAAAAAAGCGAAGGAAAGGCTTCCAGCAATGATGCGTGTCCTTGGTGGGTTGTTTTGATTGGCAGCTGGGTTTGGAAGTTGCTGTAATGCAAGCGCTCCTGTTGTTAGGCTGCTGGGGGCAGATGGTACCCAGCACAGGGGAGGCCGATCCTCAATTTTGTGGATGCTGTTATGACTGCAGATGGAGAAGTGGAAATGGACTTAATAAAATCCTTAAGTTATTTGTTTTCACTATTAAAGGAATGTGTGCCCCAGCAGAAAATCAAACACTGGAGCAGGAGAAAAGGAACAAAGAAGGAAAAAAAAAAAAAAAGAAAACAAACATTACTCCTACTACCAAATTATTAACATTATGGTTAATATATGGTGATATTAATGTAGTTTTTTCTTATAAGAAAGAATATAGTTATTTTTCTTATGAAAAGACTTTGCTTCTTTTTTCTTCCTGGTTGATATCATAGTGTTTCTGCAATTTTGTATCCTAGTTCTTCATTTGGCTTTGTATTGGACGTGGCTTTTCCATATAGAAATGATTTCTTGGAGCCCATCTGGTTCTGTGAGTTCGTAAAGTGTCTTAATAGCCTTGTTCGTGGCCCCTCTGGAAATGATTTACCCTCCGTGACTGCAGATAGCCTAATGCAGGCTGACAACTAGACAGCAGCTAATTTGTGTAAAATATCACTTTAAAGGTGCCTTAATTTGCCTCCTTCAATCCTTGGCCTTTCATAAGATAATCTTAAAATTAGGAATGTTGAAAACATAAAACTGTCTCTTCTCAATTTATTTCTCTCTTCCCAATCTTCTTGTCAGCCCATATTTTAACAAATATATGGAGGGCATTTAATACGTTCCTATGATACTCTATAGCATTGCTTTAATTATACTACTTGTGCCTTTTTCTTCCAGTGCTGGGGATCCAACACAGGGCCTTGTGCACACTAGGAAGGCGCTCTGCCCCTGAGCTATATCCCCAGCCCATGCTCGTATCAATTTTAAAGACTTCTTTCTGTTAAAAGTAATATTTGCATAATTAGATCGTGTCAGTATTACTATTTTAATAATATATTCTCCTGAATACATTAGTAGCACAATTTTTAAAGAGTTACATGCCTATTACAAATGGACTATACCTTTGAGGCAATGAGTAAAAATAAATATAATTTTATAAGTAGAGCAACATACTTTTATGCTGTTAGCTCTTAGTATCGTCAAACACAAAGACTAATCAATAGTCCACTTTATAATTAATTTTAAACTTGCACAACCTGTAGCCCAATAGGTCCAATTCAGAGGGTTTATTCAAATGAAGCTATAAGAAGCCAAAAGTAAAAATGTAAGCAGTGGTCATTTAAATATTTGCCGACCAGTAAGGAGAGGACCTGACCGATTTGATTTTACAGCCAAGCAATTAGGCTGGTTGGCACCCTCCTTCAGTGCCTACAGGCCAGGAATCAGCCCCGTCTTCAGAGGTTTTCACTGCAAAATATTTTACTTAGAAGCACATTGATAGGACATTGATTAAATAAACTGGGACTCAGCTACAAAGCAGAATACTATACAGTGATTAAAAATGGTTATTGCACGTAAAAATAAAATAAAATATAATCAATGTAAAACATCATGTTGGAAAATCATTTATGTGGCATTCAGTTTTTATTTAAAAATTATACTTATGCCACGTATCTCTGAGTAGTAAGATTATGGAAAATTTTGTATCGCTTTAGTGTTTTACATGAAAATATTACTTTTAAAATTAGGGAAAACATTTTTATCTTGAAGGTGAAAAGTTGCTATGAAAACTTGAAAATGGTTGAAAAGAGGAAGGTTGAAGTACTTATTATTCATAAAAGATTATAGTGAAGGTACATTTTGACAGGCCTTTGAAAAGTCTCCAGCAACTTCCCAAGGACAAAAAAAGATCTGCCCTTTGAATAGTGAGTCTTTGAATATCCAGAAATATATTTTAATTGAAAACTTGCTTAAAAATTCAAACCTAAATAAAAGTGACCCCAGTCCCTTAAATCAGTAGTCCCCAGCATTTTTGGTACTAGGAACCTGTTTTGTTGAAGACAATGTTTCCACAGATGGGTGGGGAGAATCATTGGAGTGCATTGTGTTTACTATATAAATACAGATGAAGCTTTGCTTGCTCACCTGCCCACCACTAACACAGGAGTGGGTCCATGGCTCAGGAGTTGAGGACTCTTCCCTTAAATCACAAGAACTATAAAATTAACGCTGAAAGAGAGTCACCTAATTAACCCTACTCAGACTCTCTTCCCTGGTAAAACCAGTTCTTCGTGGAACAAAGCTGAATTTTTATTAAATAGTTGTTTCAGGGAATCTGTTTTATTTGCCTTCTAGCATCCCTAATTTGTTCAAAGATTGGCTGTTCACTTAACATCTGTGTTCCTATAGCCATAATTGAATGTTTAAAGAAACACAAAGCTCCCCTGGAGAAGCATTTTTCACAATGCTGCTGTCTGCCTATGGGACTGCAGGGACCAGCTTTATAACTTCCATAACTCTGTTGCGTCCCGCTGGACTCCCAAGCCATTCCTCAGACAGGTGCTCTGTGAAACTGCATCTTTGATCAAAATGCTTTATGGGCAGGCTGGCCGGCATGGACATCCGTTTTTCCAGTTTAGGATAATTAAAGGCGAGAGCCATAGATCACCCGCCCCACGTCCCACAACCCCAGCGAGCATTGTGTTTGCCAGCCCTATTCCCGTTATTGATGGAAGGCTCTTGCCATGGGAAGTCCACGGCCCACTGACTTTATATTCGGGTGTCTCTAGGCTGAAAGAACTGCAGCAGTGACTTTTACTCTGTCTGGAACAATCCCAGGCATCGCTTGAGGGGCAACTTTAGTGAGAACAATAGCAGAAAGGGCATTTGAACATCGTCAGACAGTGAGCCCGAATACCTGGGAAGGCGTTGACTTTAGATCGCCTTTCAGACTATTGTGTGCAGAATGGAGACATGCAGCCAACGTGGAGATGGTGTTAGATGGATTAGAAGTCAGCTAAATAACTACTGTCCAGAGGATACTGATGCATCGTTCTTGTTGACCCAGACTGTGCTGATGTCTAGGCTGACACCGCTGCTGGTGGCCGGGGGCTGTGTGTGCTGCCTGGTCCTGGCCCACATTGTTGTCAGCTATTCTATGAAGACATAAAAAGGTGCCCTGATCACATCTCCCGGCAGCACAAAACTGGGAGGATGACTGTGCTCGATTGGGTGAGATCTGGAGTTTGAATCAATGAGCCAAAACGAACAAATTTTCTTTCTTTCTTTCCTCCCACCCCCTGCAGTCCTGGGGGGTTGAACTCAGCACCTTGTGCATACTTTGCTAGTGTTCTACCATGGGGTTGCACCACCACCCCCCAGCCCCTTTCTGATTTTCTATCTTGAGTCAGGGCCTTGGTAGGTTATGCAGGTACCTCTGGGCTTGTACTTTCCATCTTCCTGCCTCTGCCTTCCCTGTCGCTGGGGTGACAAGCACGTGCCACGGCGCCCAGCTACAAGATGAGATTTAATGGGGATCAGTGGAAAGTCTGGTGCTTGGGTTAACAAAACAATAAACGTTGCAAGTTCAGAAGAAAATGGATTAGTAATTCACGAGAGTGAGTCTGTAAACTCCACAGGAGCCCCTGGGCAATGTGGCTGCTGAGAAAGGTGACCAAGACTGGGTGTGCATATGTTGGAAGAGGGCGGCATAGCGGGTTCCATATTGGGGAGCTTGTCCATCTGCTCTGTGGTGACACTGGCCAGGCCTAGCCAGATCCTGTACCCTATGCATTCTCAAGCATGGCACCGAGA
The DNA here is from genome assembly GCA_007922755.1 of Pedetes capensis. Lineage (NCBI taxonomy): Eukaryota > Metazoa > Chordata > Mammalia > Rodentia > Pedetidae > Pedetes > Pedetes capensis. The sequence continues at coordinate 12,809 of VMDO01032217.1, read as the reverse complement.
GCCACTGGCTACTTCACGCTTTTCTTTTTCTTCTTTTTTTTCTTTTTTTGCGATACTGGGGTTAGACCCAGGGCCTCGCGCTTGCATGTTCTGCAAGTGCTGGACCACTGAGCTGCACCCCCAGCCCATTTTTCACTTTTTGAGACAGAGTCTTGCTAAGTTACGCAGACTGCCTCTGGTCTCAAACTTGCGATCCTCCTGCCTCCACCTCCCCAGCCGCTGGGATTACAGGTGTGCACCACTGCGCCGGGCTTGCTACTTCACTCTTATATCCATCATTGGATGTTCCTTTTCTATCCCAACGAACAGGAATGTCCTTAAGATCAGGGGCAGCGTCTAACGTCACCCCTGCCACCACCTTCCACGTGGTCTGGCTCTCCAGAAGCCCTGGAGAAGCCCTTGTCACAGGAGGAATGTTGGAAACCAGACAACCTACAGCAAGGGGACATGAGTCACCAGGAGGTTGACAGTGTGTTCTGGGGGGTTGAGCGACAATTCCAGAAGAAGACGTTCAAAACCCAGCTGTGCTTCTTACAGCAGGCTGCTTAAGGCTCCAGCTCCTGGTCTGCAGAATGGATCAGAGGTCTGTGGCCAATGTAATGACCGTTACAACTCAGGGGCGAATGACTCAGTAACCTTTCCCTGGCAACCCAGCGATATTCCTTATTTTACCCAGCTATACCCTGGGCTTCCCTCTGTTTCATTTCAAAGCTTCTAAATTAATGAACATCAGGTTATACCTACACTCCATCTGTAAGTCTTGGTGGTGGCCAAACATGTCGGTTCTGACCAGCCCTGAGCAGCATTTGCCAAGATCATCCTGTGGGTCTCCATTGCTATGCAATCCTGTTGCTTTACAATCTTGACATTCTCAAGAATTTCCGGGTGAGAGTTTGTGTTTTGTCTGAGAATGGAGTGCTGTTCCTCTTCCCTTCTAGCTAGCAGAAGAAGTCCAACCTCCCTCTAGAACCACGAGCTTCAATCCGCTTGGCGATTCTGTTGTTGTTGTTTTGTTGTTGTTGTTAGGTGCCATGGAGTCCGGAGCCGAGTCATAGAGACCCTATGTACAACAGGTGAAACACTATTGTCAGTGCTTCTCTGCAGTTCATAGGGTTTTCAATGGTGGATTGATTTTTGGGAGTGGGTTGCGAGGTCCGTCTCCCAAACCTACAGCACCTGGTGTCCCAGGTGGTCTCCCATCCGAGAACTAACCAGGCCCAACCCTGCTTAGCTTCCGAGATCCAATGGGATCAGACGCCACATGGCTACAACGGCACGCACACTTAAAAACAGCAATTCCTTAATATTATCAAATGTCCAGCCAGAAAGATTTCTCCAATGTGTCACAGATCCCCCTCGCTTCCTCTCCCTCTCCTTCTCCCCCTTCCCAAGCAGTTGCATCGCACAGTCCCCCCCATCACATTCGTTTGTTGCAGCCCTTACATCTCTTTTAATTTGTAGCTTCCTTCACCCTCTTTTTAATTCTTGCAACTGAAATCCTGCCATCTTTCCAAGTGTAACCAAGTTGTTTGAAAATGAAGCCAGTTTTTTACCAGTAGAATTTTCCACACTCTTGACTCATCAATTTCTTCCCTCTGGGGCTGACAAGCCCACTCCTCTGACCTCTGTGTTTTCTGTTACCTGGCCACCTGATCTACTGACCGTGCAGATCCAGGATCTGGTTTTGGTGGGCCTCCATTACAAGCGATGCCTGTTCTTCTTTTGCCCTGAGTCAGGATTTCTGTGCCCTCTGATTGCCTCACCTGTGATGCGGCTGGGCCAAGCACTGGGCGTGGGGGTCATCCTGAGGCTTCCATTTTAAAGCTCTGCCTGAGCCCACTGACCCCATTGCAGAGGCGACCCTCTGGTGCCTTCTGATTCCCTGAGGCAGGGGATGGGCTCATTGTGCCACAGGCATTAGGCAGACTGCAGAGGTGTGATCACTTCCTGTGGGAAAGGCTGTTCCCTTGGGCTGGGCATCAGCTAAGGCAAGAACCCCAAACTAGAAGGATCTGGCAGGTGGGCATTTCGCTGGCAGTCCCAGTGCTGCCTGAGCCTGTCAGGTGCATGGCCATTATGACCAATGCCTAGGTCTGCTCTTTCTTTCACTCTTAGGAAAGGGTAATGCTCTGATTCTTTTTTTGTTTTTCCAGTACTGAGGACTGACCCCAGTGTCTCACACATATAGGTGAGTGTTCTACCACTGTGCACTTGAGACAGTGTCTTGATAAGTTGCTCAGGCTGCCACCGGCCTTGAGATTGCCATCCTCCTGCCTCAGCATTCCAAGTTGCTGGGATTATAGGTGTCTGCTGTGGTGCCTGGTTTGTGAAGCTCTATTTCTCCCTTCTTTCTTCCCTCCCTCCACCCATTCCTCCTCCTTCTCCTCTTCCTTCTCCTCCTTCTCCTCCACTTCCTCCTCCTCCTCCTCCTCCTCCTCCACCACCACCTTCTTCTTCTTCTTCCTTCTCCCTTCCTCTTCCTTCCTCTCCTCTCGCTCTCACTCTCTCACTCTCTCATACTTCAGAATTGAACCCAGGGCTTTGCACATATTTTCCAAGTTCTGTACCACTGGGTTGCACCCCCTTAGCTCATTTTTTACTTTTTTACTTTGAGAAACGTTCTCCCTAAGTTGCTTAGGCTGGCTCTGGCTTCAAACGCCCAATCCCACCTCCGCCCACCCTCCCACCCCAGTCACTGGGATCCCAGGCACGCACCAGCACACCTGGCTTCTTTCTCCATTCATTAACTGGAGTGCCTCTACAGAGGACTTTCCGTCTTCACTTATTGGTTACCCTGAAGCCAGAGATAACAGGCCAGGTAATTCTTTATGGACCCAAATCATCGCTCTGCCTCCAGCACTGTGTCCCTTGGTACAGTGCCTCACATGTGGAGCTTCATTCACGGCCCCTGCTGAGCACCCACATTTGCTGCTGGTTGAGTGGGGGTGTGGAGGCACGCCCACCTTCCCTGACCGCTGGTCCGGATGCTGTGTCTAAGGCAGGAACAGCTCTACAGAGATCTGCTTTTCTTGTCCCATTCAATGCAAAAGCTCTCTGCCCACTTCAGGGCTGCAGCTGTGGAGGTCCAAGTGGGAGCTGGGTCCAGCCCTGCTTGGAGGGAACAGGATGCCATCGTGGGGTCAGACACAGCCAGCCCTGGAAGGGCCCCGTCCGTGAGGACCCCAAGGGCCAAGGAAAGATGTGGTTCCACTGGGACTAGAGGAAAACGTCAGGCCAGGGCCCAAGAAGATAGAGCGGTGAGAACCCCACAGGAGGGCGTTTGTCTGAGGCTGCTGTGAAACATTGGTGTCCCCTCCTCAGCGCACCCATGGGGTGCACTGTGGGAAGGGACAGCTTAACCTACGTGTAGAACAAGAGCTTCTTTATGTTTTTAGGATTCTCTTCTTTATGAAAACCATGTGAGCAGATAGAAGATGAAACACGGCCGGCCCCCACAGCAGGAGGGTTATTATTGTGAGAGAGAATTTATTTATACAGAGTTATTTTCACAGCCTGCCCATGGCCGCGCCTTCAGCTGCAGCCTGCCTGGAGGATTTCGTAGGTTGATTTTACGTTGTCTTTTGAGAGCCTGCCTGGCTGCAGCGGAGACTCCCTGTGGGCTGTTAGCAGCGGAGTGGTACCCGTGGGACAAGCAGTGTCAAAGAAGTTCTCTGGGAAGTTGTGGGATGTGGTTTTTATGCTCATTTTTCACAAAACAGAAAACAATGAACGTTTTCAGTAAAGTTCTGATAGCATGGTGCATTCGTATCAACAAAATAGATAGGACATTAGGAGTCTGGTTAAATTAAAAAAATAAAATGAAATGACGTTATAAATTCACTGCAAGTCCTGTCCTTGTAATTTAGTAAATATTTTTAAAACTCATTTAACTTTTGGATCAAATTTATTATATCACCCAATAAGATAATGACTGTGACTTGATAATATTGCTCCTTATAAAGGTATACTTCTTCATCTCAAAGTCTTGGATTTTTACATTGGACCGTAAATTACCATATAAATATCACACAAATCTTTAGAAAATTGGTCACTCAAGATTACTACCTTTTCCAAAGTAATTTGGCACGTAGGATTCCGCATATAATCATTGACAAAGAGAGCAATGTACTATTAAATTGGCTAATTAGTTAAGTAATTTAGGCCCTGTCATATTAGAAAAAACACTCAAGGTCGCCAAAAGACATACATTAATTAACTTCTTCCAGATATAGAGTGTCCTCCACTAGCAAACTAACTCTCCTGCATTTCACTCTATTTTTGGAGTAGCAGTTCTAATCTCTGTCAGTAGGAATTTGGAAGGTGATGATTTGAGGAAGATTGCTGTGTGCCTGTCATTGTTTTACTTTTTTTTAAAAAGGAAAGGTGATTTAATGTTGTATAGGGAGAAGCACTGAGTGAAGGAGGAGGGTGCATGAAATCTCTGGTGTTGGAAAGCTTTGTGACTTCTGGCACATTGACCTCCCTGGTCCCGAGTTCTCTCTTCTGTGTTCCCATGGCGATCCCTATGAGGGACTGACTGGATGGTCTCGGGAGGAGCATTGCTACCCTGCATTGCTACCCCAAGGTCTTTGGCCTCAGGAACTTTCTGCCCTAGGAACTTTCTGCCCTAGAATCTGTGCTCACCTCACCAGGAGGCGTGTGGAACCAATCACGCTGGCAGAAACTGTCTTTATGACCCAGATGAGGAATCACATGAAACACCATGTTTAAGCATGGAGACTAATTGAATGATCCTACAAGAGATCAGGTCTCTTGCTTCATTGTATTTTAGTTAAGCAGATGACCCCCAGTGAGTAGCTCCCTCCTGGTGGCACTGGCCACTGCTCCCTAGAGACCTGCAAACCCTGGGACTCATGTCTGGGTGCAGAGCAGTGTTCTGTGGGGAGATTTAATCCTATGAAATTCCCAGCTGGAGGAATTCCCAGCAGCTCCTGGCCAGGGATGGAAGCGTTGGGGGAAGTGCTCCAGGGAAAGAGAGGTCCCTTGGCTTGAGGCGTGGATGGCATTCATGAAAGGTCTTCCTCATTATTAGCACACTGACTCATAATGGTAACCAACCTCCTTTGAGACTTTTGAATGGTGTAGAAAACCATCATGATGATGGAATCACGCAATGGGGGTGTCTAGGACACTGCTTACCTTTTGTTTCTCAAAGTGGGTGACAAAGGCATGGGTGTTCAATTTAGCATTCGTTTTTTAACATTCCTTTGTATGTATACTATAGGTCACAAGCAGGCTGGGATTTAGCTCAGTTGGTAGAGTGCTGTGCTGCAGTCTTTAAGGTCCCGAGTTCAATTCCCAGCACCACAAAAATGGGAGAAGGACCTGGCAATCCACTCCCAAGGCAATCCAGAAACAACCAGCCATTGAAAACCCTATGAGGGTCTCTGCGAGTCAGATACCAATTCAATGGCACCTAACAACAACAACATATATTAGGCGTTATTAGGCATTACAGTTTTGGGGTACCCTCTTCTGCTGCAGTGCATTGGGGCAGACCTGGTAGTGAAGTCACCACTGTGGCCATGCCATGGTGACCTGCTCTGCCCTAGGAGTGCAGTTCTTTGGTTTGAAAGGCAGTCCTTCTCCTGGGGCACAGCCATCACCACTATCCTCGGTCAGGTGTCCATGGTGCCTTCCCCATGGCCCTAAAGAAAAGGCAGAAGTGTAAGATCAACCTTCGTCTGTTCAGAATGAAGGACCTTCTCGCCTTTAGAGATCTTTTTGCTTCCTATTTTTACCCTTTCCCCAGCGGTCCAGCTTTTCTACAGGAGCACCAGGGGACAAGTAACACTTTCATTCCCCTGGCTACCTGCCCTCAGAGAGGTTTTCTCGGTCCCATCTAGGGTTTTCAAAAGAACAATGGGCTTAAATAAGATCACGTGCCTAGCACAGAATCGAGAAGTGTTTCCATCTGCTGTACATAGGGTCGCTATGAGTCAGACTCGACTCGATGGCACCTAACAACAACAGCATCTAGGATTTTACATACATAGGGCTGTCTCACCTCTTCCTCCCTTGTACTTTGTTGTAAACGCTGACCATTTTCAGCCAATGGCAATCCAAGGCAGGGATGGAGACCAGTGTTTAAAATAGAAGTATGTCTCCACCTGTGGAAACAGATAATGTGGCAGGCAGCTTGGATCCTTGGGTCCTGATAATTGGTCCTTTTACCCCTGGTCAATCTGGAGACAGAGCAGAGACTCTTTGTCCCCTGTCTGTGGGTATTTAGGTAATATACATGGCATAAATGCTTGTACTGTTGTAGGCAAATGGACCTGGTGTCACTTGAGGTGGCAGCTGACCTTGCAGGTAGGCTTGTGACCTGGGGGGGGGGGGTCATCCCCAGTTTTGCACTTCCAGAGATGACTGTTGATGACCAAACATGGATGATGGACTCCTCAACCAAAACTTGCTATCAGAAGCCCAAGGCACCCAAGTCCATGGTCAAGGCCAGAGCAAAGGGCAAGGGTGACCCATTTGGACAAATATGGGGACAGTCAGATGGCGAGCCACAAGCCCTGGAAGGAGACGGTCAGGCCTGGAGGTTCCATATCACTTACTCTTCGCGATCCTGGCCCACCATTTAACTCTGCCTAGCCTCTGTTTCCTCCTCCATAAAGTAGAAATAATACCTCTAACGTGGGGGTGGATTAAGTTAGAAGATTCTAGAAGAGGATTTTGGCCCAGTGACCAGTCTATTAGCTTTATATATGTCAAGGCAGAAGGAGGCCCCGTGTTCCCACCTACATGGGTTCCCCTCCCTGGAGAATAGAGACTTCGTGGCCTCCATAATGAGTGTCTTTCTCTTGACAGCTGTGTGGGCTAAATATTGCTGTGTTCCTTTTCTGTGTTCCCAGCTTCGGCTCAGAGCGGTCTTTTCTCTTTACAAGTTTCTCCTTAGGCTGCGGTGTTCATATCTGTCCAACCCTGCTGGTTCTCCTGTGGCCACACCTCCAGGTCTCCAGCCCAGTCCACTTTTACACTTCAGACCTATGGGAGCTCATTCTTCACAGGGGTTTCAGTGACCATCAGAACATGCCTACCTTGCTTTTACTGTGATATTTTGACCTGCAGGGGAAATGCTTATTTCCTTTACTTCTTCATTCTTTGAGGGCATTTTCCCCTATACTATATTCATTATTTCTCTCTCATTATTGATGAGCCAATTCTATTTCCCTCATGGTTTTGTTTTGTTTTGTTTTTGTTTTTTTGTTTTGTTTTGTTTTTGCGGTATTGGTGGTTGAACCCAGGGCCTCGTGCCTGCATGCTTTGCAAGGGCTGGACCACTGAGCTGTGCCCCCAGCCCATGTTTTTTACTTTTTGAGACAGGGTCTCGCTGAGTTATGCAAACTGCTTCTGGTCTCGAACTTGTGATCCTCCTGCCTCCGCCTCCTGAGCTGCTGGGATTGCAGGCATGCGCCACCATGCCCAGCTATTTCCCTCAGTTTTAAAAAAGAATCAGTGTTAGATATCAGTGGTATGGCCCACTGAACCATACTAGGAAGGCCTGGAGATTTTTCTAGAAGTAGAGTTGGGACTGTTGGGTGGATTGTTTTGGTTTTACTTCTCAGAGGGTGACTTTAGTCCCTCGTGGGTGGGGAAGAGCACTAACCTACGTGCAGACGTTGAGGAGCACTCAAGGCCTTTGCGATGGACAGCATAAGAAATCAGGGTGTCTGACTTCCATCTGAACATCACATCACAGAAGTATGCTTTTCCATAGTGAAATATTTTGCTGTCTCGGTCAGAATCGGGTGTCTGAGAACGTTTAGGTGAACAGCAACAGAAACAAGAGTGCTTCCTATTTTTGTTACTGAGGAAAGCGTGTGACAGACATTTCTTCTCTGTAAACAAACGTTATAGAAATTTGGGGCAGGGAGTCTTTGAGTCACAAGGAGCAGAGATCACCTTGCAAATGCATTATTTAACTTCACAGAGCTGGATTTGTCCTCGTAGGGCTCCCTGAAGCACTGGAGGAGGGACGTTTCCTCTGTGTCACGGCCACTGTACCACTGGGAAGGTGATTAATCTCACTAGATGAACTGTGAGCGTGGGGTTGCGACTCTGACAAGCTGGAATGAACCGACATCCTGCTGGATGAAACCAGGAGCGGGGCTCTAAGCCTCCATTGATGCCCCTACAGTAGGAATGCTAAGGCCCTCCTGCTGTTTTAAGAATGAAGCACAGAGCCAGGCATGGTAGCGCACGCCTGTAATCCTAGCGACTCGGGAGGCAGAGGCAGGAGGATCGCAAGTTCGAGACCAGAGGCAGTCTGCGTAACTTAGCGAGACCCTGTCTCAAAAACTAAAAAAAAAAAAAAAAAAATGGGCTGGGGGTGCAGCTCAGTGGTCCAGTACTTCCAAAGCATGCAAGTGCGAGGTCCTGAGTTCAACCCCTAGTACCACAAAAAAATAAAATTAAAAAAATAATAATGAAGCACAGTATCCCTGAAAGCACTTGGTGTAGAGGCTGAGCATAGTAAACGTCCCACACACCTTTACTGGGGCTGCTGTTATTAACTCAGCCAATACTTGTGAGCTCCTACTGTGGACCACACGTTGTGCAACATGCTGGGATATACTGGGGAGCAGAGGAACAATAGCCCTGAACCCCGAGAGCTTGCAGGCGAGTGGGGCTGTGAGATGCCAAGCAAGAAACCCTAGGAGTGCCGGAAGGCACCGTCATAAACATTGGATGTGCCATGGGAGTCAGCAATGGGAGGAAGAGAGGAGGCGTGGCTGGCCACCAGGGAAGAGCCACAGGCTGGGACCTCTGTCACCTCGAGGAGTCTGGCCAGGTGAAGTGGGGGAAGGGAGTTCTGGGCCAAGCCAACAGCCCCCTTTCAGTGGGTGGGAGCTTGTGGCCTTGAAGTGCTGGCAGAGGGCTGGGGTCAGAGCTGAGAGGAACCTGGGAGGTCAGAGAAGAGGCTGGCAAAGGCCGGGCGCCACGGAGCCTGCCCACCGAGCCTGTCCACCCTGCCCACCCTAGACAGCCACGGAAGGTCGTCAGGTAAGGCAGGGAGAGGATGAAACCTGGCCTTGAAGGACACCCCCATGAAGTCTGTGGATTAAGACTGATGTCCAAGGCTGGGCCAGAGACTGTGACTGTCATTCACACAAGAACTGGGAGGACTGGGGGAGCATGGAGGTAGCAGAAGAATCTAGGGAAAAATTAGGAGAAAAGTTTTGAATCCCTAACCATTTAGGTGAAGACAATGGGTCCAGAAAACTGTCAGATGACTCAGAAACACTCTATTGCAGACAGAGCCAGATTTGAAATTAAAGTTATTATCTTCCATAAGATATGACAATGGAAGAAAGCGATATTAACAAATTAACAAATTAATTTATGTGATACGTTCTTCTAAATATGCAACCATTATTATTGTTGTTGTTGTGTGCCGTCAAGTTGGTATCCGACTCATAGCAACCCTCATAGGGTTTTCAATGGCTGACTGTTTCGGGTTTGCCTTGAGAGTGGATTGCCAGGTCCTTCTCCCATTTTTGCGGTGCTGGGAATTGAACTCGGGACCTTAGAGACTGCAGCGCAGTGCTCTACCAACTGAGCTAAATCCCAGCCCATGCAACCATTAGTACATTAAATATTTCCGCACTGTGTGCAAGCATCTCTATAAATTGAATATAAATACGGAGACACAGATAGAATGGCCAAAGAACCTTTTGGCACCTTCTTCTCACCGTTCACTTGAGAGACCATCTTCTATACATGACTGACCTTATGTTTGGAAGGCACAGGAGGTGCCTTTCTCTCTAGCTGGCCCCAAGCATGATGCTCATATGGGCACCTCCCTTTGCCAAGAGAGCCGCGATCCCTGGGTGAAACGTCACATGCTCATAAACCCCCCGGTATCTTTTGCTCTGCCAAGTGTCTGCTGAGTCGTTGGCAGGCCTGACTCTTTTTTCTATTCTAACTCATGTATTTATATATTTTAGTCTTTATCTTTGTCTTTACCCTTATAAAATGAGGGTACTTTTATTTCCTGGCCCAGCTGCATGGTTGATGGATGAAAGTTATTTCATGAAGCAACTGCAGTATTTCGTTTTATAATTCTTACACAATTGCTAAGACAGGCAATATAGTCCCATTTTTCTTTTATTATTATGGATCGAGTTTTATTTAAAGAGTCAATAAAGTAGGTGTCCGTGTGTGTGTGCACATGTGCGTGTTTTAATACAGCACAGAAATGCACAGCCACTTATGCACTCCGGAGAAAGTGGGTGAAAATAACAGATTTGCGAGTGCTTAAGAGGCTCTCTCTTCCAAGTTGTATGTGGTCAGAAAGGGTCACTTTTCTAAAGTCAGTGCATTCCACCCCCCTTTTATTTATTTATTTATTTTTTGTGGTACTGAGAGTTAGACCCAGGGCCTCGCACCTGCATGCTCTGCAAGTGCTGGACCACTGAGCTGCACCCCTAGTGCATTTTTTACTTTTTGAAACAGGGTCTCGCTAAGATATACAGACTGCCTCTGGTCTCAAACTGGCGATCCTCCCGCCTCCGCCTCCCGAGCCGCTGGGATTACAGGTGTGCACCGCTGCGCCCGAGCGCATCCCCTTTTCTAAGCAGCAAACAGGCCATCTCAATACAAATGGGACATTTAAATCCCCGAGCTGACGATGGTGTGGATGTCCCCGGGTTGCTTATGGAAGTGTTTGGTGAGAAGGCTGGGGTGGACACCACGGCGCCCTGGCTTTAATCATTCCTTCCCAGTCCTGCCTTTGGAGAGTGACCATGACATGCATATGCAGAGCACCTTTATGGGGAAGTGGTTGCTGTGCAGGAGCTGTGGCTGTTTGGGAAGAAGGGCAGAGCACCAGCTGGGAGCCATGAGCCAGGGGCTCCCAGGCATGGGTGTGGATAGCTGCTCAGAGTCAGTGAGTATATACTGTAAAAGGGGAACGTTGCAAAGCTATAAAAGGCTCTCCATTCTCATTATTACCATTCTGCCCACCCAAAAGTGGAGGAACAGGGCTTGTTAGGAGTGAATATGTTGGAAGGGTCTGTGAAGACCACCAGTCTTTGCAATGCTGATATTAATATGAAGGAGCTTTCTGGATAAGTCCACTCTCTCCCCACCCCTGTGGCTCCTACCTAGCCTGACCTCCATCCTTTTGGAGCCCTCAGCGTGTCTTGGGGGATGTTTCCTGCATTTGCTTCCTTTTATAATGGCATAATCTCGGCGGCGCTGAACTGGGCTGTTGTCTCCATCAATGACGCTGACTCCCAGGCTTGCAGATGCTGCAGAATGGAGATAGAGAGCAGTGAGATGCCTCCTAGAAGGCGAGCTCAAGGGCAGGCTCTGGCCTGGCCCCTGGCTGCCTGCTGGATCCAGGACAGAGCCGGGCACCCACTGATGCTCCATGTTGGGCTCCTGTCCTCGCCACCCTTGTACAGATGGAGACTGGGAGGGCTGGGTGGCATAGGCGCCTGCCCAGGTCTTTGCAGTCAGTGGTGGAGCTGGAACGTAAGCCAAAGGCTCTACATCGCAACCCCAGAGTCACTGTGCCCTAACACATTGGCATTGGGATCCCCTGCCTCGGAGTCCCAGGGCTTTTTTGTGTTTCTCCGTTCACTCTCAAAAGCAGCCCTGCCCAGTGCAGTAGTGCACGCCTGTAACCCCAGCGGCTCAGGAGTCGGAGGCAGGAGGATCGCAAGCTGGAGACCAGAGGCAGTCTGTGTAACTTAGCGAGACCCTGTCTCAAAAAGTAAAAAAAGAACAAAAGGGCTGAGGGTGCAGCTCAGTGGTCTAGCACTTGCAGAGCATGCAGGTGTGAGGCCCTGGGTTCAACCCCCAGTACTGCAAAAAAAAAAAAAAAAAAAAAAGGCAGCCCTCATTCATACATGTTTGTGCTCCTGCTTGATCGGTCTTTACCAGGACCCCAGTAGTCTCTTAGAGTGCCCCAGATGATCTGAAGAGGCAGAGGGGCCATGATGGACTATGCAGCTAATGGGCAGCGCACAGCTTCCAGATAGGGACAGGCAACGTAATACCCAGCCTCTGGCTGAGTATGTACCCTCGTCCTGGACACACCCCTCTTCCCACCTCTGCTCCTGGCTCAGGAGGCCCCAGCAGCCCAAACTGCCTGGCATTGGCCTATAGGTGAGACGGCAGAGGTGGATCCCTATTTCTCAGGCTCCCGGATGTCTGCTGCCTTGGTGCAGGTGTCTCTGAGACCAGCTCCCACCTGGCCAGTTAGCTTTGTCATGCCATCTTCAAACTGTCACTTGGTTGTCCTGAAGACAACCTCAGGGAGCCAGGTGTGTGGTTGTGGATTCAGGAAAAGGCAGACGAAGTCCCTGATGATGAGGGGCCTGAGTGCACAGGAGGGAGACGTGGTTGGATATGTATTTATACAAAGTCAGGGGCACAGGCTGCCTTGCTTCATGCTGGGATTATAAATAAGTATTCCTGGAAAACTCTGGTGTTTGCTTTTTGAAGCTTAATACCATAGTCCTTGATGCCTTATCAGTGTCAAAAGAGCCTAACTGAACTGGGCGCCGTGGCATATGCCTGTAATCCCAGCAGTTTGGGAGGCAGAGGCAGGAGGATCACAAGTTCGAGACCAGTGGCAGTCTGCATAACTTAGTGAGACCCTGTCTCAAAAAGTGAAAAACTGGGCTGGGGGTGCAGCTCAGTAGTCTAGCATTTGCAGAGCATGCAAGCGTGAGGCCCTGGGTTCAACCCCCGGTACCACCAAAAAAAAAAGAAGAGCCTCATTGAGGCTGTGTTCGGAGGGTAAGGATATGATGTGGGGGGCCTGGAGG
>VMDO01032216.1:0-19223 GCA_007922755.1 Pedetes capensis | reverse complement strand
CTATTGAATATACCATGGACTGCCAAAAGAACCAACAGATCTGTCCTAGAAGAAGTACAACCAGAGTGCTCCTTGGAAGCAAAAATGGCCAGACTGCGTCTTACATATTTCGGACATGTAGTCAGGAGAGAACAATCCCTGGAGAAGGACATCATGTTTGGAAGAGTGGCAGGTCAACGCAAAAGAGGAAAACCCTCCAGGAGATGGATTGACACAGTGTCTGCAACAATGGGCTTAAACATAAATAAGATTGTTTGCCTGGCACAGAATCGGCAAGTGTTTCTATCTGCTGTACATAGGGTCGCTATGAGTCGGACTGGACTCGACGGCACCTAACAACAACAACAACAATCTTTGTCCTCTTGCTTTTTTTCTCTTTTCCAGCCTCTTCTCATCTTACAAACTTTATTGTCTGTCACCTGGCAGCAAAATGAAACTCATGGATGATTCCTTTTTTAACTGAGGCCTGAAAGCTAAAAGCTGGCTGAGCAAATAGGAAGGGAATGAGAATACGTGTTATATCTAGACAAGGAAAACTTTGCTTTGCCTACTATTTATTACAAAATAAAATCAAAATCTTCCATCCCTACTAAGAAATGCTTATCTTCATTTTGTAGGCCTTTACTGTGATGGTCTTCAGTAATGCTGACATATTACTTTAAATGACTATAACCATTTCTTATATTTTACCACAATGTTGTTGTTGTTGTTAGGTGCCGTCGAGTCGGTATCCGACTCATAGCGACCCTCATAGGGTTTTCAATGGCTGACTGTTTCGGGATTGCCTTGGGAGTGGATTGCCAGGCCCTTCTCCCATTTTTGCGGTGCTGGGAATTGAACTCGGGACCTCAGAGACTGCAGCGCAGTGCTCTACCAACTGAGCTAAACCCCAGCCCACTTTTACCACAATAGAAATTTTTATTTAAGGGTTAGCAAGGGCACTTGAAACCCAGAGCAACAAAAGCAACCATTTGTCCATTAATTCTAACAACTCACCAAGTTACTTCTTTTTTTTTTCTATAACAAATATCCAAATAGACTGGTTTGTTCTTAGACTCTTACATTTGTTTTTCTTAACTATCTGTCTTTTACAGAGCATGAAAATATTTGTGGGCTTAAATATTTTCTAATTGAATAAAGGTAATTAAAAATCAGAAAGGGGCCTATAGTCATAAACCAGAGCGAAGTTAAAGACTGATACATGCCACAACTGTATAATCTAAATTGGATAAGATTATATTATCCAAATACAATCCTCTAGCAATGGACAGAGATGTGTAAGTAAAATATTAACCACTCTGAGTTAACTATTATTTAAAACAACAAATGAATTACTTACTAGTGCCTTTATTCCAGATAAACCTGAAATGGAAAGAACTGCCAAAACAGCATTGGTGAAGAGTCTGTTGTGAGCCAGGTGTGGTGGCATACACCTGTAATCCTAGTAACTGCAGGGTAGACATAGTGAATCACAAGTTCCAGACTAGCCTGAGCTACATAGTGAGACCTTCTCTCAAACAAACAACAACAATAACAACAACAACAAAAATTATCTACTGTGTTTGTGAGCACCCTGCAGAAAAAATGACAGAAAAATGTCAATCATGGCATATGCATAAATCCATGGCTTTGATCAGTCAAGTGAGGGAGACTAAGTACCTTTTCTAATCACCTAACATATCTGATAGTGCATGCATATTAGTAACCACTACGCCTGTCTCGTCACTTTTTTTCCCTGGCTCTCAAGAAGTGAGCAGAGGCAGGATGTAGTGGCACATAGCTGTAATCCTAGCAATTTAGGAGGCCACAGGCAGCCTTTGTAACTTAGTGAGACCCTGTGTCAAGATTAAAAAAAAACTGCAAAAAGGAGGTAGAGATGCAGCTCAGTGGTAGAGAGCTTGCAGAGTGTGTACCACGCCCTGGGCCCAGCACTCCGTACTGAAGAAAAGGAAAAAAAAAAGGGGTGAGGAAGCAGGTGGAACCACCCATTTATTGTCCTTTGCCCTCTGCAGTTTGACCCTGAACACTTGCCTTGGTCCACACACTGCTTCATTTTTTAGCCAGTGACTACGCATGTTCTGAGGTAATAAGTAACTCTCAGTGACTGATTAAAAGTCCTTAGTGCCTAGAAGGGAGCTTAAAACACTGATGACCTAATCAAATTCATCCTCTTTTTCATTCATAAAATATTAATGCTGCTCCTACTTTAGTTTCAAAGTGAAATTAAGCTCACTACCATTCTTTGTCTACTAGATAGCTACAGGCATTTCTGTTTTAACCAGAGAAAACAAAAATAATATAACAGAAGGAAAAAGGCAGACCCAGTGTTTCCAAAAACAAATCTACTGAGACAGTTTTATACATTATGTGAAGCTTTTAAAGAAACCTAAAATGTCAAATACTTCCACTACCATGGAGATGCTAAGGCTGTGTAAGCAATTTCTGTCAAATAATTGTGAAAGAAAGGATAAAATTGCTATTTTTTATTCTTGTTTAATCTCTCATTCAGCCTCAAAGGCAGCAACTAGGCAACAATCTTCAAAGTATCTTCTCCATAGCAAAGCCGCATATTTTTTTCTTGATTTAAACATAGATGAAATCAGAGTGGGTGCTGTGGCGCACCCCTGTTATGCCCGAAATCAGGAGGCTGAGATAAGAGGATCTTGAGTTTGAAGCCAGAGGAAGTCTGAAAAACTTAGTGAGACCCTGTCTGAAAATAAAAAATGCACTGGGTGTAAAAGTCACTCATGGAGCACTTGCCTAGCTTATGCAAAGCTCTGGGTCCAACCTCCTAATACTGGAAAAGAAAAAATTGCCAACTTTGAGTCCAGCCTGAGCTACATAGCAAGTTCCAAGCCAGCCTGAGCTATGTAGTGAGATCTGGTCTCAAAACAAATAAAAAAAGTCATCATCAACAGCAAAAACAACACATACACAAGATGAAATCCAAACTATCATTTTTAGTTTTAATTCTTATATGAGATAAATGTTTACTTGGTCCACTTAGGAACTTAATATAATCATTTTTGTGGCTAAGTTTAAAACATAGCTCTGCTATGGAACTTATATTAATTCCTTCATACCATTTGCTTATTGTTTTATATTTAAATGTATATGATGGCAATGTAAACTAGCTTGTTTGTAAGGATCTTTAACCATGTGCTAAGCATTGTTCTAAGTATTTTATATTCACTAACTTATGTTCCTCTTATAAGAACCCAGTGAAGTCAGTATGATTACCCCATTTCCGGAATTGTAACTAAAGCACAGAAGAGTTAAGCAACAGTATGATTACCCCATTTATAGAATTGTAACCAAAGTACAGAAGAGTTAAGCAACTTTCCCAAGGTCATTCAGCTAGAACAGAATAGAACACAGATTTGAACGCAGGCTGTCTGGGTCCAGAATTAAACTCTCTAACTTCACTGCCTTTCTGTATAATCTTGAACTTCTCTAGAGTTCATGAGAGGAGGGGACAAGAATAGAACAATAAATGTGGGAGAAGATATTATAGGATACTGAACCAGAACATTGGGCCTCCCTCAAAAACAATTAGAATGATTGGATATTTACTTAGGTGTTATCCTTATTTACTGAGATTTTTATTCACATACTTGTCCCCTCCATCAGCCATTGAAAACCCTATGGGGGTCACTATGAGTTGTATCAACTCAACAGCACTGGACTACAACTTGTCCCCTCAGTTTTAGTTGTAAGATTATCTCTCAGAATTTCCTCAATGATCAGCCTGCCATCCTGTAAGCTGCAAGAGACCTTTTAACTCTTGAGGGTGTGAGGGAAGGCTGGGGGCCCCTGGAATCACCAAGCTTATTCTGATTTCCCTGCCTATCTATAATGGGGAGGGAGTGAATTTGTTGGATAACCAAGTGCATAATCCTGATTTATCTGTTCTATGGTGATGTGTCTGTCATTAACAGAAGCACAAGTCTTCTCCTCTTTGTTCCCATACTTCTGTCAAAGCATTTGACATATCCTTAAATAATTATTTGTTTCCATGCTGTTCTCCCCTCAGTGTGAGCTTCCTGAGAGTAGAGATTATGTCATATTCTGTGTCCCAAAAATTTAGCACCTTAAGTTGATTGGTTATTGGCAAATAGTTGTGGAAGAAAAGGAAGGAGTAAAGCAGGCAGACAGACATAGAGCTGGTATCCTAAAGTACCTATTTCACATTATGTGAGATTCATTGCATTTAACACCTTGAAACTTTTGAAATATATTAAAGATGGTATTTCTTAAGTTTAGCATTGTTCTTTGGTCTAGCCTCAGGGAAGAGGACAACGGTAATCATGTGTGTATTACAGTCTGTCCTAAGCACGTCACTCATTGTGTTCTATCATCATGTCATCCTCTGCAGGGCTTTGGTTTTAGTGCTGGTGAATTAATCTGTAGTTATAGATAAGCACATTCATTTTGTTGTTGTTGTTGAGATGGGGTCTTGCTATGCAGCCCAGGTTGGTCTCAAACTAGACTCAGCCCAGGCTAGCCTTGAGTTCACAGTCCCCTGACCTCAGTATCAGATATGCACACCATGCCCAGAAAGCAAATCCATTTTTGAGTGGCCCCAAATCACTGCAGCATCCAAATCTCCATTTCACAGTGTGGACACGGACTTGGAAGTCTGCCTTGGAAGTTGTGACTGATTCTTTGAAGAAAACTCCATATTTTTTTTTATTATTTGAGGCAAATGTGAAGTGTAGTCACCCACTGGTAATAACAGTAAATGCCGCATCTGTCCATTTTCCATTCCCCCTTCTCTCTCACCCACCATACCCATTTTTCACCACGTCTTAGATAAGATTGCTTATATGCCGAGTATCTACAACTGTGTTGGATGCCATTTTTGTTTCTAGGTGTTTGTAAAATTCCATTTTCCTATGTAATTACATATTTCTATTTTTAAATAGAGGTCAACATATATGGTACACATTCTTGTTTGGTGATTTTCAATCTTCTTAACTTCCCCTATCATTTTATGTACAGAACAGAGCTTATTTTATTAGAAATAGTTCTTATGACTACAGGGGTCTGAGTGGGAGTAGAGGCTGTAATGAGGCTGCATGTGGATTCTCAGCAAGTACTTTAAAAAATTATTCTTCCATGGCCTCCACTCTACCACCCATTTGGCTGCTATCACTGCCCTATGAAAGCACATGAATCCAGCATAGGAGAGCAGAGTGCCAGGGTAAGTGAGAACAAATGGGAGAATTGGCCAGCTCATTGGGTTCTACCCAATCACACTGTAAAAGTCCATTAGGCATTATGTTTGTAGTCTACTATGTAATGCATATTAATCCTTCTAATGATAAATACTGGCCCTTTTGGAATCAACCTTAGAATTACAAATAGTTTCATCTGCTGGGGAAATGAAACACAACTGTAGGTTTAAAAAAATAATTTTTTGCTTGGAATATCAGTGCACCTAAGTTGCTGTGCAAAGTTCTTCCCTTTGCTTGTCACACATTAACTTTTTGGTTACTGTACAATCTCCATCTGAAGACTAGGATCTGCTGCTTCTAGTCACAAGGTAAAGAGAATTATAAAATGTATAGCAGTTACACATAGCACAGGTTTCCTTAAGGTTGTTGTAATGACAGACTTTTCTGAATATTGTCTTCAAATTATTTTACTAAAGAATCTATTCTTGATTGCATGATGACTTTCTGTAATAGACATCAATACTGACATTGATATCAGAGGCCAAGATATTTTTAGTCATTTTCCTAAAGGTTAAATAACTTTGTTGTGTGTTTTGCTGTATTAACAGCCTTTGATGACAATTAACACTTACAAATATTCAATTTATTTGTTATATTCCAGTTTATCTTCTCAGATGAGGGGTATTATTTGTACTGTCCTTGCTCTTCTAACATTGTTAATTTTGGTCCTTCTCAGATTAACATATGTTGATTGAATGCCTGTTTTTGCCATTCACTGTTCCAAGCTCTAGGACTAAGATGCAGTTCCTACTCTTAAAGAATGTAATGCTCTCTAGGAAAGATTGTCATTGAAATGAGTGATTTTCATACCATGAAATAAGTGCTGGGAAGCTGATTCTCACTGGGTATCATGGGAGCCTATACAAGTTCCCCATTTCCTAGCATAAGAATCAGATGAGAGTCCTGAAAGATAACAGATCTGCTTGAAGTATTATAAGATAGATTAAAAAAGAAGAAGAAGAGAGAGAGAGACTGAATGGCATTCTGTTGTTTTTGTTGTTGGTGTTGTTGTTAGGTGCCTTCGAGTGGAGTCCAGCTCATAGCGACACTATGTGCAGCAGATCGAAACACTTCCCGATTCTGTGCCAGGCACACAATCTTACTTATGTTTAAGGCCATTGTTGCAGACACTGTGTCAATCCATCTGGTGGAGGGTTTTCCTTTTTTTTTACTGATCTGCCACTCTCCCAAACATGATGTCTTTCTCCAGGGATTGGTCTCTCCTGACTACATGTCCAAAATATGTAAGACACAGTCTAGGCATCCTTGCTTCCAAGGAGCCCTCTGGTTGCACTTCTTCTAGGACAGATCTGTTGGTTCTTTTGGCAGAGGAAATGATGCGCACTGCATGGAGTTTGTTATATTAGAATTTAAAATAATATGACAGATGAACATGAAAAGGCAGCTAAGGCTCAAGGCAAATTGCTTTATATCATGCTTCTTATTGTTTTTGTTAGGTGCCATTGAGTTGGTATCCGACTAATAGCGACCCTATGTACAACAGGCGAAACACTATTGTCAGTGCTTCTCTGCTATTCATAGGGTTTTCAATGGTGGATTGATTTTGGGGAGTGGGTTGCCGGGTCCTCCTCCCAAGCCGACAGTATCTGGTGTTCCCCGGCAGTCTCCCATCCAGGTACCAACCAGGCCCGATCCTGCTTACCTTCCGAGATCTGATAGGATTGGAAGCCACAGTGCTGCAGCTGCAGGCTTATATCATGCTTAGGAATTTGAAATTTATTCATAGTGTTCGTCCATTGGTCAACTCTCTGAAATTATTTGCAAAATTTTGTGAATATAATTATTTATTGGGAAAGGGGGTTCATAGCTTTTCCTAGATCTCAAAGTAGTCCACAATCCAAAAACTGTTACGAATATTTACAGTGAAAATTTTTAAGTGAATGATCATACCCTTCACTGGTTAGAATGAAATAAAGCATTACATTATCCATATTTCATATCACAAGATGTTTGGTGCACAGAACTATGTCAGTTCAAAAAATTGAAGTTGCCAGGAAAAAATTGTTAGCCAAAATAAAACCATATATTCATCATTGAACATTCTATCAACCTTACTAAATACAGGACCCTGTGGCAGGCTCTGAGGAGACAGTGGTGAGGAGACCTTTCCCTGTTCAGAGCTCATAGTCTAAGGAAGAAGGCAGATGTTAGACTATCGCAAAAAGAAATGAGCAAGAACAAACTCTGACTACTGCCATGTAGTTAAACATGGGGTAAGATGTGGTGTAGATGGGGGGTTAAGGAAGGTTTTCTTGAGCAGATTATATTTGAACTGAGACCTGTCAAGAAATTACTGAGTACCGGCTGGGAAAGAAGGTAAAAGGGATCAGCAGCAGAGAACAGCCTGTTCTAAAGCCCTGGTGGGGGAAAGCGTGTGCTGTGTTCTAGGAAAGGAAATGAAGAACGTAAAGGGCAACAGGAGAATAGCATGGGGTGACTCTGCAGAGACAGAGGCTGGGCCAGGGAGAGCCCTGTGTGCTATTTTGAGATCATGAATTTTTATCCTAAGAATAAGAGGCAGTCAGTGGGGGGATGGGTGCTGACAAGTTCAGGTTTATATTTTTAAGAGAACTCTCTGGTCAATATGTGGAAGTGGACCGAAGGGTGACAAGTTGGGAGAGATTTATTAAATAACCTTAGCATAACAACTGAAGATACACCATACTATGTATAGTCACTTAAAGCTCATTATAAGTTCATAAAATGACTCTGTGTTTAGTTTCTCCATATGGAAAATGATGAGCTGAACTTGGGGTTCTCCAGCCTCTGGCTTCCCCACAAATAAGCTAAGAAATTGATCCTCTGAGACCCAGGGGAGAAGCTCTAGTCATGAACTGCTTCCTATGTGGCTCCAGTGTACCATGCAGGAATGAGCACCTTCTTGGAGGTGAAGCTTGTCATGCTGTGGGGGCTGGCATGTTGCTGTGATGCTGAAAGCTATGCCCCCAGTATTTTAGATACCAGCAGGGCCACCCATGGTGGACAGGTTTCACCTGAGCTTCCAGACTAAGACAGACTAGGGAGAAGGGCCTAGTAGCCCCTATTCCCGAAGCAATTAGCCATTGAAAACCCTATGAATAGCAGAGAAGCACTGTCAAATACAATGCCAGAAAATGAGTCCCCCTGGCTGGAAGCATTCAACTCTACTTTGAGGAGGCAACCCTGGGAAAGAGTTGCCTCCTCAAAGTAGAGTTGACCTTAATGATGGAATGGAATAAAGCCTCTGAGACCTCCTTTTGCTGATGTGGCATGACTCAAAATGAGAAGAAACCTAGTGACTGCAACACTGGGCTCCAACATAAAAAGATTGTGTGCATGGCACAGTGTTGGGTAGTATTTCGTTCTGCTGTACACAGGATTGCTATGCGTCAGATCCAACTTGACAGCACCCAACAACAACAGGTATGTCAAGGGGTGACAAAGTTTGAGCAAAAGCCCTGCTCTCAACCCCCTTTCTGCACTGACATTTCTTGATTCTAGATTGGAGTAAGTCAAGTTCTAATCCAACTCTTATTGTTTTCATCAACAAGAAGTGTGTGGCCCAAAGAAAGAAAGTGGCTCCCTAGATCACATGGTGGGATATATGGAAGTTAGTCTCATAACCAGTAATCCTAACTTTTCTACTTCACCAAACTGTCTCTATAGGCTTTGTAATCAGCACAACTGATTATTAGTGGAATCATCAATATTTCAGGCCTTTTCCCCTTTCCTTTAGTTATAAACAGAAGTACTTTTTTTTCTGTTTTTCTAGTGCTGGGGATCAAACCTAGAGTCTCATACTTATTAAGCAAGTACTCTGCTACTGAGTTTCATCCCCAGCCCTGTTTTATTTTTAATGACTTGTAAAAATTTATTGCTCTGTGTTATCAAGCATATTTTTTTTTACTAGAACTTGAAGCTTGAAAACTAAGAAATGAGTTCCCAGGAGAATAAAACTTCTTATCTTATTCTGGCAAACCTGGAAATAGTGCAAGATGAGCATTTCTAAGTCAGTCCAAAGTCTATAAACCTACAGAAGTAAAGAGTAGAAGTTTGCTGAGCTTTTTTGAGTTCAAAGGTAAAAGTTTAAAGTTGAGTCTGGATCTTACTGTGCCAGATGGGCTTCCCTCAGCCTTCACTGAAATCTAAAGTATGAAGGAGGTCCAGTATAGGGATTCTGAGCACAGGCTCTAGAGTGGAGTGACCTGAGTTCAAATCCTGGCTCCCTACCTACCAACTGTGATGTAGGAAAAATTACCTTTCCCAGCCTCATTTTCTCCACTTGCAGAATAGAAATGAGGACATTTCATGGTAAGAATTAAATGAGAAAACACATAAAGGACTATATAATCAGAGTTCAGAGCGGGAGGCAGAAACCACTCCAAGTAGTTCAAGAAAGAAGAAAGTTAATACCAGGAAAGTCAGTGAAAGGACCACGCCAGCTACCGCAACTCCTCTCACAACCATGAAGCTGGTAATGAGACACTGGAAGGCCGAGTCCAGCCACTGCCAACAATCAGTGTCTCTCTGACTTGCTCGCCAACATCCACAGCAATAAGAGAATGAATGGCCTTTAGCCTTTCTCTTCCACATTTCACATAAATCCATCTGGTTGGTACAGCCTAATTTGTAGCAATAGCCCTAGCTGCAAAGGACATCTGGGAAATGTAGTTCATAGCTTTCTAGCTACCAAATAGGAGGATGGGATACAGATTAAGAGACGCAGTTTTAGTGTCCACTAGGAGGATGTAGGGGCTGGGATTTAGCTCAGTGGGTAGAGCGCTTCACTGCAGTCTCTGAGGCCCCGAGTTCAATTCCCAGCACCGCAAAAATGGGAGAAGGGCCTGGCAATCCACTCCCAAGACAATCCCGAAACACTCAGCCATTGAAAACCCTATGAGGGTCACTATGAGTCGGATACCGACTCGACGGCACCTAACAACCTAAAGGAGGATGTAGCTTGGAGTCTGACACACAGCAAGTGCCCAATAAATGAAAGTAATTGTTTCTTACTGCTATTGATTTATTAGTAGCAGGAATACAGACAGCATTTAGTGTCCAAACATAATTTACTTTTATTAAAGAAGTTTGATTTGATTCCATTCTTAAGGGATTCACTAAGGATGCAGTTAAATCTAAATCTTCATCTATATGGTAATTACTTATAAGATCTTCTCCTCTCCATCAAGATGGTAATAAGTAATTAAGCAAATTTATATTTGTCATCTGACTGAGTTAATATAATCACTGACTTAATGTAATAAGACTAAATTCAGTTCACTGTGTTGTGTCAGGACATGCCGTGCAGCATTCAAGTGCAAACACCTATTTGATCTCATTAGGTATCTAGGCACAGGATAAATCTTTCCTATAATGTTAAAGTTGTTGCTGTTGTTACGTGCTGTGGAGTCAGATCTGATTCATAGCAACCCTATGTACAAAGTGCTGCTCTGCATGCTATGAGGCCCTGGGTTCAATCCTTAGCACTGCAAAGATGGGAGAAAGACCTGGCAGCCCACTCCCAAACTAATCTCAAAATAATCACTCATTGAAAACCCTATGTATAGCAGGGAAGTACTGACATAGTACTGGGCATGGCAAAGTGTTGGGGAGTATTTCATTCTGTTGTACATAGGGCTACTATGAGTCGGACCTGACTAAATGGCACCTAACAACAGCCACCACAACAAATGTTAAAGTAACTTTGAAATTATTTTCTGCATGCTAAGGAAGTAGTAAATGTGTCAATGCTGCCCCGCTCTTACCACCATTATTTTCACTTTTTGCTTGTTTTATGAATTTATTTTTTCTATTCATTTCCTTCTATTTTGCAATGACTTTGGCATTCAAAAGGCCTAATAACAAAATGTGTTTTTTTCACTGCCATTTTGGATGATAATAAAAATACACAATAGCAGGTCAATTACAAAGTTCTCTATTTTTTCCTGATGGCAGGATATCTGTCTTCCTTATGTCCCACTTAATCAATAAATTCTTAGATGAAACTGTGTTTTTGTTTTAGGAAAGGAAGATCCAATCAGTAGTGACTTGTAAGAATATACCACTACCTTGGCAGCTAACTGAATGTACTCAGAAAAGTAGTAGGCATTTCATTGTCTTGGCAAGGTCAAAGGGTAATGTAGTGTGGCTTTTTCCCACTTTAGCTTGGTGACATAGTTTTTTCTTAAACTACTTTTTAGTCTCCATTTTATGGTTGTTAACCAGTCAAAAAAGAAAGATGCTTATATTCAAAGTCAATATGAGAGACTAAAATTTAAATTTTTAGAGTCAATAAATTAAAAACAACTTTCATTCATTTATCCAGCAAAGTGTTCTTGGATACCTATTCATCTATACTCAAAATCCACAAAAATATCTATGTTGATTTTTTTTCTTTGAGCCATACTATATATCAAGACTTCTGTGGGGCAAATTGCTAAACTAATGAAGCATAATCTGCTGAATAAGAATTACATTAAAACAAAAGATCTTCTTTACAAAATTCTCTCCATACCATATCTGAGTTATAAATTCCTGGAATGTTCTAAGACTAAAATTCTGATAATATTTACTGGCATAATAATGGAAACCAGGTAATAGATTATAGGAATTATCTGAATCACTTACTGACTATACCACAAAAATCACTAATTATTAATACCAACATTATAAGTTCAGAACAAGACTATTTTTAATTAAACCTAATGTTAATTTTTTTCTATTTTGAGCCCCTGACTTTCAAGAGTCTTCTAAAAGAGGATACAGTTTTTAAAGAAAAGATATAAGTAGTGGATTTATAACCTGAAGGAAATGAAGAAAAGAATATTTTTTTTCTATTAAAAGTGACATTTAATAAGGATTTTCAGTAATCCTTTGGGGATGACAGTAAATGAAGGAACAAGGACTTTTTACAGATAGATATTTTATGCCAGACTTTCCTGGGGGATCAATATATATCAGTCTTCCTTACTGAAGTATGTGGTATGTTAGTTATGAAGAAACTGTCATGCTGGCCTGCTGGACATTTTTTGCCTAATATATTAAAAGATTAGATTCAGGTTGCCCAAATGTTTCTACACACTTACATCAGTAAATTTAAATAAAAACAACAGGGAATATATTGTGGTAAATATTTTTGTTTTATTATTTTGAGTATTTATCCCCAAATTAAAAGTGTAGTAGTTGTTGTTATTGTTGTTAGGTGCTGTCAAGTCGGTATCCGACTCTTAGTGACCCTCATAGGGTTTTCAATGGCAGACTGTTTTGAGATTGCCTTGGGAGTGGATTGCCAGGTCCTTCTCCCATTTTTGCGGTGCTGGGAATTGAACACGGGACCTCAGACTGTAGCGCAGCGCTCTACCAACTGAGCTAAGTCCTAGCCCAGAAGTGTAGTAGAATTCTGCAATGTCACTGAGGGACTCAAAAAATTCCCTCCACTGCAAACTAAACCTCATGTAAGGCAAACAATCAATTAATTAAAACTATGAATGAACATAGGTTCATAGCTCTTCTAACAATATTTTATGAATGTAACAGTCATCAAGGCTAATTTGAAATAATACATATATAATGTCATCTGTGCCTGCAGCCATACCACTGTGGTGTCCGATCCTGTCAGATCTCGGAAGCTGAGCAGGGTCGAGCCTGGTTAGTACTTGGATGGGAGACCACTTGAGAATACCAGGTGCTGTAGGCTTGGGAGAAGGACCTGGCAGCCCACTCCTAAAAAACAAACAGCCATTTAAAACCCTATGAATAGCAGAGAAGCACTGACAATAGTGCTGGGCATGGCACAGTGTCATGTGGTGTTTTGTGTGTTATACACAGGGTCACTATGATTTGGACTTGACTCTACAGCACCTAACAACAACGTCAGCTTTGCAGTCTTTAAACTTTTGCTTCATATTTTTACAGCTTGGTTTAGGTTATTAAATAGTATGCCATTCTCAAGGGTGGAGATGTAGTTTAGTGGTAGAGCACTTGCCCAGCATGTATGAGGACCTGAGTTCAATCTCCCCCACCATAAATGTGTCAGTCAGGGCTCTCTAGAAGAACAAAACCAACAGCAACAAAAACAGATATCTAGATAGATAGATAGATAGATAGATAGACAGACAGACAGACAGACAGACAGACAGACAGACAGTTAGATATGGAAGCTAAGGAAACTGTTGTTAGTGTCTACAGGCAGTGGCAGGAAGAGAGAGGGAGAGGGAGAGAGTGATAGACAAAACAGACAGATGCTCTGGTCTGGAAGAGTTTTTGGCCTGTCCTGAGCATGTGCTGGCTTCCTTTCTCCTCCTCACTTCCTCCTTAAGAGTCCCACCCCATGGATGGTACCAGGTCACCTTCAGAGTGGGTCTCTTCTTCAGTTAGGCCTGAACCTGCTAGTCTTCTCTGGAAATGCCCTCACAGACAAGTACAGAGGTGTGCTTCACTAATCCAAGGAATGTCTTACTCTAATCAAGGAGACAGTGAAGGCTAACCATCACAACAAGGAAAAATATCCCATAATTTAAATTACAGTTCCAATATAATGTCTCTTGTTCACTAAAAAAGATAATTTTAGAATTCTTTTGGTTGAAGATTCATAATTAATACCCTAATTATCCCATCATGGGAATAAGGTGCACTTTTTAATATAATCTCTGGCTGCCTGTGTGATAATCTTTTTGTTGATTTAAGACTTGGGGTACCCATGAAGTTAGTCTCATATACTCAATTTATTGTGTGTCAACAACATAGAGGACACATTGAGAGTATGAAAAGTGGTAAATGTAACTCTTTTTAAAAATGTTACCAGACCAGGAATGGTGGCACATGCCTGTAATCCCAGTTACTCAAGAGGCAGAGGCAGGAGGATCACAAGTTTGAGACCAGAGGCAGTCTGCGTAATTTAGTAAGATCCTGTCTTAAAAAGTAAAAAAATGAGCTGAGAGTGCAGCTCAGTGGTACAGCACTTGCAAAGCATGCAAGTGTGAGACCCTGGGTTCAACCCCCAGTACCACAAAAATAGATAAATAAGTAAATAAAATGTTACCAATATAGGTAATTAAATAGATTGTCATTGTTGGCTGAAAAATAGGTGCTACATTTATCCAGAGTATTTTAGTCCCTCTGACTCACTGTGGAACCAGGCCATTTATGAATAGCTGTTACCAAGATTTGACACCCTTCTAGGAGAAAGCTGGAAATTTTTCTGTGGTGCCAAGATAAATGAATCAAGAAGGTGGTAGTTAATTTCATATACAAGTGACATTTTTACCCAACCCATTCCCATGCAATATTTATACATTATGTTAAATGTAACTCTAATATCCTTTTTACTCAGTGCAATTGGCATTCTCACATATATTAAAAGTACCAAATTCTGAATCCCTCTCATCGAATGTTGACATCACAGATGTCATTTAAAAGAGTGAAAAGATAGGCCCAAAATAACAGAGCACTTTCCCTTTTCATTTATATGTTAAGATATTTTAAAACTTATAAAGAAAGAGGGCTGAGATTTAGCTCAGTTGGTAGAGTGCTGCTCTGTACTTTCTGAGGCCCTGAGTTCAATCCCTGGCACCACAAAAATGGGAGAAGGATGTGTCAATCCACTCCCAAAGCAATCCCAAAACAATGAGTCATTGAAAACCCTGTGAGGGTCACTATGACTCTGATGAGACTTGACAGCAAAGTTTTGTTGTTGTTTGAAAATAAATTAAGATTAATTCAGAATGTTGTTGTTGTTAGGTGCCATCGAGTTGGGTCCAACTCATGGTGACCCTAATGTACAACAGAATGAGACACTCCCAACACTGTGCCATGTCCGGCACTATTT
The DNA here is from genome assembly GCA_007922755.1 of Pedetes capensis. Taxonomy (NCBI): domain Eukaryota; kingdom Metazoa; phylum Chordata; class Mammalia; order Rodentia; family Pedetidae; genus Pedetes; species Pedetes capensis. The sequence continues at coordinate 4,160 of VMDO01032216.1, read as the reverse complement.
TCAGTGCTTCTCTGCCTTGCCTCTTTCTAGAAGCAATATTCACTTTTTAGTTTTTTAGTACTTGAACTGAGGGCACTGAACATGCTAGGCAGATGCTCTACCACTGAACTGTGCCTCCAGCCCCATTTGTATTCTTTAGTTTTGAGATAAGTTCTCACTAAGTTGTGCAGTCTGCCTCTGGCCTTGAAGTTGTGATCCTCCTGCCTCAGCCCCCCAACTCACTGGGATTATAGGCATGAGCCAAGGCACCAGGCTCATTTTCCTGTCTTTAATGGGAATATAGCCACTCACTTATTACCCTCCTGAGATCCTCCCCTGTTCTTTACAACCTATGTTGTTCGTCGCGAACCAGGTATGGCCTTTGCTTGCTTAGAGTCAGAGTTCTTTCCATTCTGTTCATGAATGAGTTTGCTATTGGTCTATCAGCATGGTGGGCATTTCATTACACCTACATTTTCTTATATTTGAATCCATTTTATAAAAGAACAAGATATGTTCTCTGTCAAAACCCTTCTTCTGTAAGGAGTCAGAAAACATGAATTTCTAATACAAATATCGATTTCACCTGATTTTGTCCCATCTGAGATGCTAATCCCTTAGTCTCCTGTAGTTCTCTTGGAGCAGAGCCCATCCTGAGCTGCTAGTCTCTGAGTGGGAACATGGAGTCTGGGTGCTTTAGGAAAATTTTTATTTGTACAGTGCACTGCCACTTTACAACTGCATGCACATTCAACCCAATGAGGTAGATTTTATATTCAATGTTTAGATTTGGAAACAAACTCAGAGAATTTAAATGGCTTGCTTATGAAATAGTAACTAGAATCAAATAGCTTTCAACTCTAAATCCCATATTCTTTCTATTCTTTCTACTGATTAATATTTTATCACTTTATTTCGAAATAATTTCAGATATAGACAAATTACAAAAATAACACAAAGACTTTCCACAAACACTTAATTCATATTCCCCAAATGTTAACATTAACATGTTACTTAATCATTCCCGCTTCTCTCTCTCTTAGGCACATGTGCATTTTTATTACATATATATAGCATATTGCAGACATAATTCTCCTTTATTTCTCAATACTTCAGTATATATTTCCTTAAAAAAAACAGTAGTCTCTTCCATCACCACAGAACAATGATTAGAAATCATGAAATTAACACTACTATAGTACTATTATTTATGTGAAGATATACAAATTTCATTCAAGAATGCCTTTTGTAATGCAAAAAAAATGTGGTTCAGGATCTAATCCAGAACCACGTGTTGCATTTGCTTCTCATGTCTCTTAAACAGCTTAATCTGCAGTTTCTTCACTCTGCCTTTGCCATCCTGACCTGGTTAATTATGAATCTATCTTCTGATAGACAGGAACTACCCCAGCAGTTTTGGCTCTCAAATAATGATGGAGTTGCTCAGGAACACACGGCTTCATTGACACTGAACAGGGTGGGCCACAGTATTATAAGAACACTTGGGGACCAATGATAATATTTCTTACATAGTAATTACTATACACTGGATAGTATTTCAAATGCTTTCTATGTAGTAGCTCCTTTAATCTTCACAACAATCCTAAGTTTTAGGGTATTATTATATTATAGATTTTTAATCCAAGGAATGGAGAAGTTACCTTCCTGCAGGTCATGTAGCCAAGAAATGGCAGGGCCCAGAGTCAACCACTAAGAGCCAGGCTCCATCCCTAATATGAGCTCCTAACCAAGGAGGCTGAACCTGAGACATTAAACAGAGGACGTGCCCTTCAGCAAGTTAATAGCTCAAAAAAAACCTCAGTCTCATCAGGTGAAAACTGAGACTAATAATACCTACTTGGTAAAGATGCTTGTAAAGATACATACAACAGTCTGCTGAAGCATTTAGTATATAGCAAGAACTCTGTTTTTAAGAGTGAATTGTAAAATGTAAACATTGAGAAATTATCTTTGACTCACTGAGATGTGGTAATTCTGAGAGAATAGTGTTCCTACAATCATTGGATGTTGGGGAGGAGAAAGGAACGGACACAATGAATATCCATAATTGTAAATTTTGTTTTGAAGGACTAGAGAGGAAGGAGCTACAACCAAAACTACCTTTAAGGCAAAAGAGGTCAGATAATGAGTCCTGAAATGTGATTTTAGGATGAATTTTTAAAAAGATCTGCAGTGTCTTCTATTTAAAAAGAAGATATATATTTTCCATAAAGAGAAAGTTTCAGACCCATTCTACTCTAGGTTGAGGGGTAATTTACCTTCTTGCTGTAAAAAGGGAGTTGCTCTCATTAGTAGCTGGCAGACAGAGGAATCAGGATGTCTTAAAGACATCAGGCTTTCAGAATTATGGAAATGTATATTCATGTTAATGTGAAATTTTCATTTTGTATTAAAACAATTCAAATGTGGTTCCTAAACCTATAGAGAAGATGAGTGTATGTGAAGGAGATATCCTTATCTCCAGGTTAGTTCCACTTTATTTTTTTAGAGTCTATGAAGATTTGTTTGGCTGCATCTGAAGCTTAGGGGATATCGCGGCGCTGTAGCTGCATTGATAGGCAAGGCGAGGTTTTCACCTGAGCCAGGATTGAATATTTCCTCTGAGCCTCTCCATCTGGAGACCCCTAGGCTTCCTTCACCCACCCCCTCTTCCCCACCATTGTCTGAATATTTTGGGAGCTGAACATAAGTCGTGACTTGGAGAAGGAAGACCAAAAGGGAGGAGCCCAGGGAAGGTTTAGGAAGGCTTCAAGGCTCACACGTGCCCATCACCACAGCATGAGCCCCGAGTCCTCTGCTGCCTGCTGCTCAAGGCTGTGTTTGAGATGCCTTCTCAGGGCCTCTGCTGCACTCTCAGTGACTTGGGCCCTCCTTAGTCAGTCTCATCCTACAGCTTCCCAGACCTGCCCCACTCTCACCGCTTATTTTAAAAGCAGATCTTTCAACCACATTTTCCACTCAGCTAATAGGACAACCATGCTAAAGCCCCCTTATGTAGAAGCCCTTGGCTATACGCAGACCTGGGACAAAGGTAAAATGTGGCCCATCGTTCAGAATTCATTATGAATTTCAAGGCAGTCACAGCAGAACATTAAACCAATCACAGGGCTGTTCCAAGCATGGGGCCCTTGTGTGACAACACAAACTGTTGACCCATGAAGCCAGAGCTACCTGTAAGGGACCCGCGTAAGTTGAAAGTTGGTTCTCCATTGAAAATATGGGTACATTTAAAACTCAGTATCATATTACTGGAAAGCTAACAAAATGTTACCTCAATTGAATTTAGATTGACTAGGTTTTATCTCACGTCTGTCAGTTTGCCGCACTGTGGGGGTTTGTGTGTTGCGATGAGGCTGAGAGCTCTGCCACTGTAACCTCGGACATGAGCAAGGTTACCCATGGTAGACAGGTTTTCAGCTGAGCTTCCACACTAAGACAGAGTAGGGAGTAGGACCTGGCGAGCCACTCCCAAAACAACTAGCCATTGAAAACCCTATGGATAGCAAAGAGACACTGTCAGATATAGTGCCGGAAAATAAGGCCCCCAGGTTGGAAGGCACTCAAAAAACTACTGGGGAAGAGTTGCCTCCTCAAAGGAGAGTCTACCGTGATGATGGAAATGGAGTAAAGCCCTAGGGTGCTCAACATGCTGATGTGGCACAACTCAAAATGGGGAGAAACAACTGTAAACATCCATTAATAATTGAAACATGGAATGTACGTAGTATGAATCTAGGAAAATTAGAAATTGTTAAAAGAAAATGGAGTGCATAAACATTGACATTCTAGGCATCAGTGAGCTAAAATGGACCAGAATAGGCCATTTTGAGTCAGGCAATCATATGGTCTACTCTGCTGGGAATGATAAACTAAAGAGAAATGGGGTTGCATTCATCATCTAAAAAGACATTTCAAGATCTGTCACGAAATGCAATGTTGTCAGGGATACAATAATATCCACACGCCTACAAGGAAGGCCAGTTAATATGACTATTATTCAAATTTATGCACCCACCACTAAGGCCACAAATGAAGAAAGGGAAGACTTCTATCAGGTTCTGCAATCTGAAATAGATCAAACATGCAATCAAGACATACTGATAATCACTGGTGACTGGAATGCAAAGGTTGGAAACAAAGAAGAAGGCTCAGTAGTTGGA
>VMDO01032215.1:0-19227 GCA_007922755.1 Pedetes capensis | reverse complement strand
GGCTTCTCACAGAGCGCAGCCCTGACTGCAGAGAGTTCCTGTGCCCGAGGGGAACTGAGAAATGTTCTCAGCCCAGCTGGGAAGATTGTCTGCCAGTTCTTAATGATCTGCTCAATACTCCCAGCTCCAATGTCACCTACTCTGTGAATCCTTCCAGATCCCCCCAGGCAGAAGCAATCCTTCCTCCTCTGGGCTCCCAGGCACCAGACCTTTCCAAATGCGATGTGATGGCGCCTGTGCTCAGCCCTTCCCCTCTGTTGCATGCGCCCCTGGGGCAAGTTTCTCCCTGGAGCCAAGTCCCCCATACAGAGGAGGCCTATTGGTTGTGAAACTCATTTCCCTGGCAGGTGAACACAGCCAGCATTGCCGGAAATTGAGGCAGAGGATGGACCGATGGACACGCGGTTGATCGGAAAGCCTTGCCCATCATGGACCTGACCCATGATGGCCTTCTTCACCTCGACCAGGGAGAGCTCAGGCAGAATTGAGACCGCAGCTGTTTCCATGGGCCCCACAGCTGCTGGCTTCCGAATCTCTTTCTGAGTTAAGTGCATGGAGGACCTAGGATAAAAATGATCCTGAAGGTCTTTGCCATCATGGCATCTTCTGGGTCCCTCCTGCCCTTCGCTAGGCTTTAGCACGTGGACATCTATCTCTGAGACTGGCGCCTGGCTGGGGACAGGCTTCATCCTGGAACTAGCAGCTGAGGCCACCTTGGGAACTTGCAGAGCAGGTGCCATGGTGGCGTGAGCTCAGCTGTACCTCTGCAGGGAACTCTGGAGGAGGCAGCGAGGCCCAGGAGCCAGGCGAACAGTCACAGGTCACCGGGCATCTCCTAAATTCCCTCTCTGCTCAGGTCTGCAGGGGCTGCGCTGCTTCCTATGCTGTTGCTCTACTGTTACAGAGACGAGGCAGACTCCCTGGGAGCATCAGTGTCTTGGACCCGTTCCAGCCCGTGTAATTACATTCCGCCTGTTAAACTCCCTCTGCAGTCTCAATTGGATACTGTCTTCATCGAATTTGCTTTTTCAAATCAGCTTTCTGAGAGGCGTCTGCAGACAGCACGCTACTCGAAGCTGTCTCATGAGGTGGAGGCACAGAGCGGATGGGGGTTTTAGGAGCTTCTGACTGTGTCCCCGCTGCTGGAGTCCAGGGCTCACTGGGGACTGCCACTGGAGGAGGGGGCAAGGAGGTGTTAGGAGCCTCCCTGTCCACGTGTCCTCCAGCCCAGGCCAGGCTGGCCCACGAGGGCATCAGAGCAAACGTGCTGTTGTTCTGAGCCACAGGCTTGTGGTCTGAGCCAGGTCTCTGCTCGGGCTGCGCTGTGACTTCAGGCAGGGTGCGCCATCCGAACTGGACATCACTGAGGTCACTTCTAATTTTAGCATGGTGCTCCCCCCAGTCTTGGAATGGTCCCAAGACTATGGGATCAAGCAGCTACCTCCAGGCCGACCAATAGGAGGTGGGCCAGTGAGGCCCCCTGGTTCCATGGCAGCCAGGTGGGGACAGAATCTGAACAGCCAGGCTGGCTGCTGCCAGAGCACCTCCTAGCCAGATCCCCGAGAGCACCCAGAGCAATCACGGAAACTTCCAGAGCTTCAGATCCTTCCTGGAGCGCTGTCTGCCACAGGAGAGAAGTGAAGCAGCGTGGTGGCCTCCTCCCCTGCCACCTCTGTCACTGTCATGGGCACTGAGCCACAGGCCTGGGGCAGAGGTGCCTGAGGGCCCAGGCCATGCCTGCTCTGGGCACTGACGAAACCAGGACAACTCTGCCACCCCCGGATGCGTAGGACTCATCTTAGAATCCTGGGGCTCCTCAGAGCAAGCGTGAAGCCACTGACTCAATCCAGTCCTAATCTGCAAGTGGGGAACCAAGGCTCATGGTCATTCGGCTTGTCAGCGGGCAGCCCAGGCCTAGGACTCGGCTCCTGATGGCTTGTTACAAGTTCTTCCCATGGCACAGCCACCCTGCTCCGTCTCCTCCAGGGATTCTGAGCTCTGAGTGGGGGAGGGGAGAAGGGTGCTGGGGCGTCCTTATCTTCAGTGCCTAGTCACGGGTATGCATGCAGACATGCTGCATGGAATTGAGCTTCCTGTGGCTCTGCAACCACGGACTTGTGGGATAGTGATCCACCCAAGGCCCTGGGCACCAGGAGAGGTTGTGTGCCACATCTGTGCCACGAGACACTATGGCCACCCAGAGAAAGATGGCGCCTGAACCTAGAGATTCTAGTAAATGAACTGAGGAAACGGACTCAGCCAGAGTTCTGAATGTCCCCGGATCCGTGCAGAAAGCTGGGTTAGCATCTGACAGAGTGGACAGCTGGCTCCTGCTGGTCTAGCTGAGGAAGAGGTGGAGCCCCGCCTGTTCACTTGCTCTGTCTGCCCTGTGTGTACGTCCCTATGTAGCAAAGAAAAAGAAAGCCCAGGTAATTCCACCGAAATGGTAATGGAGGCTACTTCCTAGGTCCTGGGGAAGCCACCCAGCCATTTGAATGGGTTCCCAAATACGCCTGCTGTCGGTGCCCTGTGCAAAATCGGCTTTGGTGGTGGAGGTGTGAGTTTGAGCACTGGCCACGTCCTTAATGTTCAGCTCAGCTCTCAAGTGTCCATACGGTTGTAATGAAGACCAAGTGTGAAAAACTCAGAGACCAGAGGGCCTGGGTTTAAATCCTGGGTCTACCCCATCCTTCCAGTAGTCTCAGGGGAGCTATTAGCCTCTCTGAGCCTCAGTTTCCTCATCTATAAAATAGGAATCACAGCAGGGCTTCCTGAGCTGGAGTGAAGTCGTCCGTGTAGGACACCACATTGTTTCATCCAAGGGTGGTGGTTGTTAGGTACCATCGAGTTGGTATCTGACTCATAGCCACCCTGCGTACAACAGGCAAAACACTATTGTCAGTGCTTCTCTGCTGTTCATAGGGTTTTCAATGGCGGATTGATTTTGGGGGGTGGGTTGTTGGGTCCTTCTCCCTCATCCAATGGGGTACTCAGCAAATGTTAGCCGTCTCCCCTTGTCTTCAGTATGATTGAGATCCAGGAACTTCCCCCTGACATGAGTGATGGGGCCCCAGGGATCCTTAGCGCTCAGAAGAGGTGGGGGATGGAGTAGGCCAGGGAACACACAGAAAGAATGAGAGCGTTGGCTGGTGGCGACCAGGGACAGGAGGAAGGAGGGCTTTGCTGACTTTCTCCTTTTGCAGGATTTTGATGGAGGGGCAGAAGAGAGGGAGGGGACTTAGCTGGGTCACTGTCCTGCTTATAGTCCCCAGCTGGCCCCAAGGAGATGCTCTCCACTAAGAACAACAGCAGAAGTAACAAGCACTTGTCAAGGGCTGAATGGGAGCCAAGCTGAGCAGAACCAATTCTCTTTCCCTGACATCCCTTGCCTGCGGGGAAATGATCCAGAGCTGGGTGGGTTAGGAAGGCCCAGAACCGAGTGCCTTTCTGTTTCCATGCAATTGAGTGTGAGCAAATTTAGCAGAGCCAGTTAGAAACAGTTCCCCTTCTGTGTGCAAGACGCTCAATGACCCTCCTCATCGGCGATGATAACCAGCCTGCTGTTGTCGTCCTTCAGGGCTTTACACAGTTAGGGCTGCTCTTACTTTTCTGATCATTTCTGGAGCCCCTGATCTGATTCTTTTTCTTTATTAGATCTCCCTTTCTTAACACGATCTAATTTCTAAGCAAGTAAACCTGATCAGAGGTGGACAGGTGGCAACAAGGGGCATTCCTTTTTCTCCAGGTCCCTGGCATGGCCCTTGGAGGCAGCACTAATGATGTCTGAACTTAGGAAGGCCTCTGAGCCCGGAGTTTTCCCATCTTCCAGCAACTGCAGACAGGTGGGGACCAGGCATTGCCCAGAACCAAATGCCAGGAGCGTCTTGATCAACTTCTCTATTTCCAGCTGTCTAGCATTGTCAACCAAGCTAAAGAAAAGCCCTCATTGTGAAGCCCCCACATGTCTGTCAGTTTGTCATGCTGTGGGGACTTGTGTGTTGCTATGATGCTGAATGCTATGCCACTGGTATTTCAGATACCAGCAGGGCCACCTATGGTGGACGGGTTTCAGCTGAGCTTCCAGACTGAGGGATGGACTAGGGAGAAGGACCCAGTAGCCCTCTCCCAAAACCAGTAGCCACTGAAAACCCTATGAATAGGAGAGAAGCACTGTCAACTACAGTGCCAGAAAATGAGCCCCTAAGGCTGGAAGTCATTCAAGAAATGTCTAGGGAAGAGATGCCACCTTAAAGTAAAGTCTGATGGGAATGGAGTAAAGCCCCTGGGACCTCCTTTTGCTGATATGGCATAATTCAAAATGAGAAGAAATACAGTGACTATAACAATGGGCTCAAACATAAAAAGTGCTAGGTAGTGTTTCGTTCTGTTGTACATAGGGTCACTATGAGTCAAACCTGACCCAGTGACACCTAACAGCACCCACAAACACTGTCAGAGTTTCTCATAGCCCCAGAGAGGGGACCTTGATTCAGAACCTGTGGTTCATGGGGTCCAAGTCAGCCTAAGCCAGACCACTCTAGCAGACTCCACTTTTCCTGGCAAGCAGCCCTTGCAGCTTCTACGAAGTTCTTCTGGCTCCAGATATCACACATGCCCCTGCCTATGGGTGGATAAACAGTAGAACCTCCTAGGATGGTAACTTCCAGAATTCTAGGCTTTGTCACCTGGCCGCATGAAAGCATGGTGGTTCTGTTTCGGAGCGTGTCCTGGTGAATCCAGTCTTCATGCTCTAGATCTCCCACAGTCAGGAGAAAGTTCTTCCCAAACAAAAACTTTGAGGCTTTAGTCAGTGACCTTTCCCTCCCACTTCTGCTTAGTGAAGTAGCATCGGATCCACTTTCCGGCACTTCCTCATGGCCCATTAGCGGCAAGAGCGCTTCCATTATCTGAGCCCTAATGAGCCCAGTCACAGGAAGGAGAAAGGCCTGCGGGGGCGATTTCATTTGAAATTCAATGGCCCAGTTATTGCTGCGGGCTTTAATCTGCATCCTAGGGCCCTTGGGGGTGTTGGTACCTGTGCATCACAACAATCATGTCTACCTGTGCTTGTGTGGGGGGGGGACCAATGGCAGGGAGGAGGGAGAACCGGAAGGAGGAGGGAGGGCAGAGAAGCCCGGCTCCAAGGCGGAACTGCCTGTTGCTTTTGTTCCTAACGAGATCCCCTCATGGGCTGTGCACTGTGCAGCTTTGGGGGCGTTAATCGCGCTCCTCCAGCTTTCAGACCTCATTCTAAAGGTTGCGGAGAAAAGCTTCCGCTTGCCTGTGGGCAGCACGGTGGCCACTTGCCATGGTGATAGGTGCGCAGTCTGCTGCTGCGGGTTCCAAACAGCCAAGGGGCACAGGGATCATCTTAGGAGAATTCTTAGACAAAACAGCAGGCCTGAGTGGCCTGTCTTCGGCCAAATGTGTTGGGTACTTATCTGTTCATTCCTGGATTAATTCCTCCATTCAGCCTACACTCAGGATCTGCAGCTCCAAGTAGTCCACCTACGCACACCCTGTCGATGGGCTTCTGTAGCTTCCAGGATAGACTGATTGAGCCTGTGAAAGTGGAAGCCTTGTCCCTCCTCTTTCCCAAGGTCAAAGTCACCTCTTACCTCCTCAGACTCTATTGATCCTTCTCTACTGGCTCGTTCCCAGCCTCATCTGTTGTTGTTGTTGTTGTTAGGTGCCATCAAGTCGATGTCCGACTCATAGTGACCCTATGTATGATAGATGAAACACTACTGTCAGTGCTTCTCTGCTGTTCATCGGGTTTTCAATGGCGGATTGTTTTTTAGGGGTGGGTTGTTGGGTCCTTCTCCCAAGCCTACAGCACCTGGTGTTCCCAGGCCGTCTCCCATCCAAGTACTAACCAGGCCCGACCCTGCTTAGCTTCCCAGATCTGACAGGATGGGATACTACAGGGCTATGGCTGCAGGCCTAGCCTCATCTAAGTGTTTTCAAATCTTCTGCATTGTAAAAATCCCCTGAGGGTCCCTACCACCCTACCCTCTCCAGCTTCCTTTCCCCTCTTGCTGCCAGCCAGATGGACCTACATCTCCTCTTCTCAGGAAGGTTTGGCTTCCACCCCACACGGCCCTACCCTGCTTTTATACAGGCCACCAGAGACCTGGAGGCAGATCCACCCAGCATGCTCTCCACCCTTACACGTGTGACTATGCTACCTGTTGACCCCTCCTTTCTGGGGACACGCTGGTCCCTGGCTCCTGGAAGGCCAAGTTCTGTTGGTTTCTTCTTGCCTTCTGGCCATTCCTTATCTACCCTGGCTGCTCTTAGTCCTTCAGTGTCTCTGCTTCCCAGGACTGGGCTCTGTCCCTCCCTCTCCACACTCCCATTGCTTGGTGTTCCATTCACCTCCCAATGACACTCCAAACTCTCCCCTCTGTGCAGGTCTCTCTCCTCCCCAGCAGTCTATGCTGATAGTTCCATTTGGATAGTCTGAAGGCCATGTCAGATTTTACATTTCTGTTGCCCTCTCGTAAAATCAGCGTCTCCTGCAATGGTTCCTGAGTTGGCTAATTGTTCCTGAGCTCCATCTTCCCATCATTTCTCATTCTACCTCCGCTTCTTACTGAGGGCAAAAGATTCTAGTTCTGAGCATCTGTCCAGTGCATCTATGATCCCATGTCTAGTGCACCTGTTCAAGTCACTTTCCCCTGCCACCTGGACTGCCAGCCACACTTGGGCTCCCTTGGTCCACCTTCTTTCCATCCACTTCCTTTTCCACTAGATAATGCATACAGTCTTTCTAAAGTGCAGGAATGGTCCTGCCAGTCTACTACTTGAAGCCATTTCATGATCATAGGATGATCATAGGAACATATTTTGTTTTTTTCTTTTTAGAGCTTTCCATCTAACCAAGATATTGATCTCCTGATTAGCATCTAATGGGGTTTTATGGGATGAGTTGTGTCTCCGTGCAATTCCTATGTTGAAGTCCTAATCCCCGGCGCCTCAGATGTGCCCATGTTTGGCGATTAGGCCTTCAAAGAGCTGATTAAGTGAGAGTCATCCGTGTGGGCCCTCCCTAGTCCAATCTGACTGGTGTCCTTACAAGAAAGGGTGATTGGAACACAGACACAGAGGGAAGACGATTTACAAGCCAAGGAAGGAGGTTTCAGAAGAAAGCAATCTCACAGAGGCCAGCAGCTCAGGTTTGCAGCCTCCAGAACTGGGAGGAAATAGATTTGTTGCTTAAGCCACTCAGTCATTGCCCCTTTGTTATGGCATCCATAGCAAACTAAGATGCAGGCTTTCAAGTCTGTTGACATTTCACCTAGTCAAAGAGGCCTTCTTTGCCCCACCCCCTAAATTCTTTCCATAGCCTTGAGTTCCCTTTTGTAACATTTCTCCCACCTGGGAGTATTTCTTCCTTGGCTGTGTTCCTCCTGAGTCTTTGAGGTTCCATGAAAATGGAAACTTGTGTCTGATCTGTTTCTAGCTGTGTCACCAGTTCCTGGCATGTTACTTGTTACCTGAAAGGCATCTTGGTAAGTGTTGCATGACCAGTTAAGTAAACAAGTCAGCACATTTGTATTTCTATTATTGGTTGATTGATTGATTGATTTTGGTTCTTGCGGGTTGAACCAAGGACCTCAAACATACCTTGCAAGTGCTCTACCCTGGGCAGCGCCCCCAGCCCAGATTTTGTTTGAGTCAGGATCTCACTAAGTTGTGCAGGCTGCCTCTGACCTCGAACTTGTGATTCTTTTGCTTCTGCTTCCTGAGTAGCTGGGATGACAGGTGTGTGCCACATTGCTTAGTGCCAAATCTGAAAATATTAATAGGAGAATCTGCTAAGCTAGAAAACTGCTCACTTCATGCAAACTGCCTTGATCACGAAATTGGGGCACAGCTCCTGGGTGTGAGGAAGGCAAAGAAACCCTGATTCCTCCATGTAAGTCTATATCCTTTACTTTACTTGTTGTTTAGGAGTCAAAGGAAAGCAAAATTTAAAAAGTTATTGGAGGGATCGGTAGTGTGGTTTCACTCATCAGATCCTCCTTGGCTGCCTCTGCGAGGAGCCTACTGGTAAAGAAAGGAGAAGGAAAAGGTGCTGATGGAGATGGAGCTAGGGACAGAAGGCCTGGAGGAAAGCTGTGGCACTGACAATTGTCTCCCTGGCATATGGAGGGTCCAACAGGCCGCTCCTGTCAGATGGCTCCTGAATGAGGAAAATATGGAAGGGGGGATTGATTCCAAACGGTTCCGCGTGACTTCAGGGCCTGTGTCTTTAGACAGATTCGTCCCTGCCTTGTTTTGCCTTTTCAAGTGGAGGAGGAGGGAGACTCAAGCTCCTCCACTTTCTCCTCCTCCTCCTCCTCTTTCCTAAACCTTCCCTCACCTCATCTTTCCTACCCTCTCCAGCCTAGGCGTCCCTCCAGCAAGAGACTCTGGCCCCGGCTCACAAGATGTGTCCCCTTCCTGCCAGCATGGGCTGTGGCGCCCTGGGCCTGTGGGCCAAGCAAGCCCTCACTCTTGCCAAACTGGACTTGCGATTCAGGAATGGCCTCTTGGCTTCTGCAGGCAGCTGGGTGAGGGGACGGAGGTGCACAAGTGTAAGAAGCACAAACCCGCCACTGGGTCTTCATTCCATGCTGGGCTGGATGCAAAGAAAGAGGCGGGGCCAAGAGTGGGTGTGGCGGAGCTGAGGAGTGGGTGTGGCAGTGTGGGTAGTGGGCGGGGCGAAGTGGGGGCGGAGTGAGGAGTGGGCAGGGCAGAGGGAAGAGACTAAGAACCGCCAGGATTCTGAAGGGTTGCTAATTTTTGTTCTAGAACTTTCTTGAGGCCCATGTGCTTACATTGGTGCCTGTCCCTCACACCTGCTCTTTGTCATGCATGGCCCCCTTTTTTCTTAAACAGTTTTGAGCTGATTGGTTTTATGTGGGACCAGAGGGGTCCTGCACCCCTCCTCTCCTCTCCTCTCCCTCCTTCCCCTTTTCTCTTTCCTGCCCTCTGTTCTCCTCCTGTCCTCATCCGTCCCTCCTTTTCCTTTCCTTCTTTCCTAGTCATTGCACCTAAAGAGGTCAGGAGTTGGGAACAAAGCACCGCGGGCTGCGAGACCCGAGCTGTGCTGCGCTGGGTTTCTTCCCAAGTTCCGGGGCCGAGTCCTTTCACGTTCACCCTTTGGCGGGAGACCTGCTGCGCAGGCTTTGCCACGTCTGCCAGGCTTTCTCTGGCTTCCCGTGAGAAGTTTTCCCAAAGGTACCCCTTGCTTCCTTGACCTGTTCAGTGCATTTTCCTGGGTCCCCAAGTTCAAACCCTCACCCTGGCAACAAGCACTTGTTTTGACATATTTACATATGGGCTATTATCAGATATATTTTTATATGTACAGCTTGTCCTCAACAGATCCAAAAAGAGATATTCAGTCCTCCAGAGGGGCCATTGTCCTTGTGGGTGGAAGTGACACAGCGTGCGTGTGTATATCTATATTACACATAGACCTGAACCACAGCAGTGTGATTTTAATGAACGAGGGAGAGAATAAAACCCTTTAAAGTACTAGGCTTGATCAAAACTCCTCATCCCTATACTTCATATTTGTTAATCCTTCTGGAGAAAAATGCTATAGTAATGACTACAGCATGCTGAGTTTAGCCTCTCTTTATTGAAACTGTTTTTTTTTTAAGGACTTTAATTTGAGCAGCAGCATCAGCGAGTCTAGCTTTAATTACAGTCTTCCATTTCTGTCGCTAGTTGTATCAAGCTCGGGAGAGTCACAGGGTAAAGTGAGGCGGATTGCAGGCAGGGGAAGCCTTTCTGGGAGGATTTCAGTTGCTTTTATCGATATATAGTTTTTATATTTTTCTTTTTCAGTGAGTCCACCCTTCACACACAGGCGAGCCCTTGGATTTCCAGAGCAGGGCTTGGGGTGGGAGCCTGGGATGATTATTATTTTTTTTCCATGACAAACTTCCTCTGAGCCTTTGTGGGGCCGCTGTCCTGGCCCCTGGCTCCTGCTGGCCGGCTGAGATAGGAGAATCAGAGGTCAGCACACAAATGGAGGGGACAAGGACGCAGGCGGGCGCTGGCCTCAGCTGGTCACAGATCTGCATGCTGTTGGGTTCTACAGCTGCCCCCGCAATGCTGTTGTCCTCTTGGTCACCCTGCCCCTCCAGCCCTGTCTTCAAGACTCCTCAGGCCACAGCCAGGATCCAGTGATCCTCCTGTAACCCATCTGCGGGAGCTGGACATCAACTGTCCATGGCCCTCTGGCCGCAGCTCTGTGGGGACATCCTCGAGTTTTTAAATTCTGCACTGACTTGGGTGCAACAACTCCAGTGAGCAGAGAATTCCCGGGTCTGGGGGAGACAGAGGCAGGGCATTACATCACCACAAACTGCTTAAAGCACCACTGTAGGGCAGAGGGGCCGTGCAGCTCAGCGGTGGCTGCTTGCCGGGCACACACAAGGCCCTAGGTTCCATCCTGGGCACAAAAAACAAAAATAAAACAACCCAAACACCCCACCACATTAAATGTTTTGCTTCTCCATAATCTTTCTTCGGGTGTTTTCTATCTCCTTGACCCCAGGAAGTGCCTAGCCCAGTGGCTATCTTCTCCTCTTCCTTGCAGATCAAAATGCTTTGCCCCAGCTTCTCCTCCTCCTGCCTCTTCCTCCCATCTCCTCCCAAAATCTCACAAAAGCCCCACAGGCACCACAGTAAAATAAAGGGTTATTGAGTTATTTGTTGTGTGTTGTTGGGTGCTGTCGAGTCGGGTGTGACTCACAGCGACCCTCTGTGCAAAAGATGAAACACTACCCGACACTGTGCCATGCCCAGCACTATTGTTAGTGCTATCTGCGATTCGTAGGGGTTTCAATGGCTGATTGTTTTTTGGGAATGGGCCGCCAGGTCCTTCTCCCAAGCCTGCAATACCTGGTGTTCCCAGGGGGGTCTCCCAGCCAAGGACTAACCAGGCCCAACCCTGCTTAGCTTCTGAGATCTGGCAGGATTAGATGCCAGGATGGTACGGCTATGGACATTGAATTAATTAGACTTGCTTTTTGTAAAAGGTTTGGTGATCATCTTTGATACATAATGATGTTACTCCCTCCAAGTGACACATCCCAATACTGTAATACTGTCACAGAGGATTTTTGTTGAGGACCAGTTTTTAACTAGTGGCTGTAAAGATCATGGCGTACTCAGCATTCATTTAACATCCTCTCCCTTTGGGTCCTCCTATTGTCCTATCCGTTAATTAGTTCAGGAAATTATTTCCACTCCCTTCCCAGTGCAAGGCTGCAGGCTGGAAGGCTGGTTGGATGTAAAGAATGGAAGAGAGGCTATTGGAGGAAGTAAAAGGTGCTTCTAGTACCCACTTGGACTCTCATCTGCCTACTCAGTGCTTACCAGCAAAAGCCCCCACCTCTGAGCCTGGCACCCAAGGCCCTCCACAGTCGGCAGCAACAGAACTTTTAAAGCTCACTTCCTACCTTTTTCCTGCACAGTAGCCCACCTTGGTATTCTCTCCCCAACAGGGCTTCCACCTAACGGCACGAATGGGCTGTTCTTTAATGTGGTTCCTTAAACTGTTGCCTTCTAGGGTACTCTGGGGTCTTATAATTGTAACTGTTTAAAAGTTACCATTATAACTTCCTTCCAGCCCACAGCACATCCTAGAGAGATTTTAGTCTGTTTCTGTTGCTAATAACACAGAATCCCAGCCTGGGAGGGTTATAAAGGAAGAGGTTAATTTTGGTTCATGGTTCTGGTCCCAGGTCAGGGGGCCACATGTGGCGATGTCTTGCCTTCAGAATCCTGAGGCCTCTCACGGTGAAAAGCGGGGCCTGTGTCTGTCTGTCTTCATCTTATACAGCCATATAGATTGTCATGAGGGCTCCTCCCTGACAACTTTCTCCAATCCGAATCACCCACCCAGAGGCCCCGCCTCGGGACTGTACAGTTGGATTACATTTCCATCCTCCTGATACCTGGCTGTGGGGCTTGAATTCTGGGACAAAGCGGATCTAACCACCGGAGAGAGCAACCCTGCAGCTGTTGGAGTCTGGTCTCTGGGCCTCCCTTCCGGAGGCCCTCCCAGCAGCCTGGCTGGATTAATTTGGAAGCTGTAGCCCAATTTCTCTGAGCCATCATCACTAGAGATGGATTCACCCGTATTACCAGGAAGAGTGGGTTGAGCCCTGGAACGAGGGCCTAGGCGGTTTTACCAGTCCCTAAGGGTGAGAATTGGGAGACAGACCTGGCAACCCACTCCCAAAAATCAATCCGCCATTGAAAACCCTATGAACAGCAGAGAAGCACTGACAATAGTGTTTCTCCTGTTGTATGTAGGGTCGCTATGAGTCGGATATCGACTCTAGGACACCTAACAACAGCAAAAGTGGGAAACGATGTCACTGGCCCTCAGGCCTCCTCAGGACTTCCTGGCTCACCTCAGCGCCCCTCCTAGAGGCACTGTTCTCCCGGGGCACCATATACTTGACCCTGTTGAGTCCTGTCCTGGGCCCTGGGCAAGACGCAGCTCTGGAAAGACTGAGGAGGTCGAACTTGGCATGACAGGGAGCCTTGCCTTGGTGGATTGGCACCTGTCTCTCCTCCGGTCCCACCAGAGGACCCAGGAGCCATGAGGCAGCTTCTAGTCTCACTGAGGACTGTTCTAAGTCCTCTGACCTATTTCCACACTGATCCCCATTTTCTTTAACACCAAAGGATGCTTCCCAGGCCATATGATATGATCCTACCCATCTAATAGTAACCAGAATTGGGAAGGTAAAGACAGGAGCTGGGCCCTGGGTTCACAGTCCTAGGAGGGCTTAGGAGATTCCCCATCCCCACCCTCTTTGGGGCAGGTGCTGACCTCTCTCTATATGACTCTCTTTCTGTCTCTAAGACCTGAGCTTACAACAGTATTCTCTTTAAAATGTCAATGGCCTCCTCTTTCTCCTCCTCCCCCATGAAGATTCTGGAAGGGCCTCAGGCAGTTCGTGAAGCCTGAGGCTGTTTGTTAACACTGTTCATTTTTCCAAGCAAACTCTTGCCCGGGTCATGCTAAGATTCCTTCTGGAATTTTGTCTCCTGTTCCTCTGCCTGGCCACAAATTTCTCCAGCCTCATTTCCCACCCATGGGTCTTTCCACTCTTTTCTGCCATGCAGGAAGAAATTTAACTTTCATTTACCTAGCATCTTTACGGATCTGCCTTTTCTCTCTGGAAGACACCTGACTTGGGCTGAATGTTTGCATCCCTTGCAAATTCATATGGCAAAGCCTTAACCCCCAATGTTAGGGTTCATACCTAAAGTGCCCCTCAAAAGTCATGTGTTCGAATGCTAAGTCCCCAGGTGGTGGCACTGTAATGGGAGAATGTGGAATTTTGGGTGGCAGGGCCTAGCTAGTAGAAGTAGGTCACTGGGGGCAGGCCTTTGGAGGTTTATACCCCAGACCCCAGTTCTGGTCAAGTGCTCTCTGCTTCCTGCTGCCATGAGGTGAAGAAATCCTCTGCCATAGACACTGCTGCTACACCTACCCACCCACCATGGATGGAAATCCTTTGAACCATGAGCCAAATACTTCTGTTCTTCGTCTTTAAGTTGTTCTGTCAGATATTTTGACACAGTGATGAGAAACGTAAGTGACACACCCAGTGTCATGGTATTTGACGGGGGTTGGGGGTGTCCTTGAAAGATAATTGGATCATGACGGGGAAACCCTCATGGATAGTATTAGTGCCCTTATAAGAAGAGACACAATGCTAGGCACATTGGTGCATACCTGTAATCCCAATGATTCAGGAGGCCGAGGCCAGAGAATCATGAGTTTGAGCCCAGAGACAGCTGTGGGACTTAGCCAGACCCTGTCTCAAAATATAAAAGGGGAGCCTGGCGTGGTGGAGCACACCTGTAATCCCAGCAGCTCGGGAGGCAGAGGCAGGAGGATCACAGGTTCAAGACCACAGGCAGTCTGTGTAACTTAGAGAAACCCTGTCTCAAAAAGTAAAAAAGTGGGCTGGGGGTGCAGCTCATTGGTCCAGCACTTGCAAAGCATGCAGGCGCGAGGCCCTGGGTTCAACCCCCAGTATTGAAAAAAAATTATATATATATATTATTGTTGTTGTTAGGTGCCATCGAGTCGGTATCCGACTCATAGCGACCCTCTGTACAACAGGGGGAAACACTATTTTCAATGCTTCTCTGCTGTTCATAGGGTTTTCAATGGCAGATTGATTTTCGGGAGGGGGTTGCCAGGTCCTTCTCCCAAGCCTACAGCTTCTAGTGTTCCCAGGCGGTCTCCCATCCAGGTACTAACCAGGCCTGACCCTGCTTAGCTTCCGAGATCTGACGGGATCGGATGCCACAGGGCTACTGCTGCAGGCTTATATATATATATATATATATATATATATATATATATATATATACACGGCTGAGGGTGTGGCACAGTGGTACACTACTTGTGTGGCATGCATGAGACCCTGGATTCAACACTCCAGTACTGCAAATACATACATACATACATACACAAGTGCACAAGAGAGATGCTGTCTCTACCATGAGATGATACAACCAGAGAGTGGCATGTGCAAAAGAGGAAAAGGCCAGTTGGGCATGGTAGTGCATGCCTGTAATCCCAGTGACTCAGGAAGTACAGGCAGGAGAATATTAAGTTCAAGACCCGAGGCAGCCTGTGTAATTTAGCAAGACCCTGACTCAAAAGGTAAAAGATGGGTTGGGGGTACAGTTCAGTGTAGAGTGCTTGAATACTTGAAAAGCATGTGTGAGGCCCTGGGCACACCCCCTCAGTACCACAAAAAGAAAGAAAGAAACAAGAAGAAGAAGAAGAAGAAGAAGAAGAAGAAGAAGAAGAAGAAGAAGAAGAAGGAAAAAGACCCTCACTAGGAATCAAATCAGCTGGTACCTCGATCTTGAAATTCCCAGCCTCCAGAAGCATGAGATGAAAATGCTGGCTGGGCCACGTGGCTTCTGGTACTCTTAAAGCAGCCCCGTGGAAGGTAGCTGTTCATTACTGTGACCAAAATACCAGAGAACAACTGAAGGGAGGAATTGCTTAGTTTGGCTCACAGTTTCACAGGTTTCCATCTGTCATCCCTGGTTCCATTGCTTCCGGATCTGTGGAGATGGAGAACGTCGTGGTGGTGGGAGCTGGTGGCAGAGGCTGCTCATCTCACGGTGGACAGGAAGCAGTGGGGAGGGGCCTGGGCTAGGTACAGGCCCCTCAGGGCACACCCTCCGTGACCAGCTTCCTCTGGCGAGGCCCCACCTCCTAAACTCTCCAACACCTCGCAGTGTAACCCCGCCGTGGAGGACCAAGGCTTGCATCCATAAGCCTTTTGCGGGAGTGCTTCATGTCCAAACCATGACAACCCCTTAAAAAATATAGACTTTTTTTTTCAGTACTGGCATTGAACCCAGGGCCTTGCACATGCTTTGCAAGTGCTCTACCACTGGGCTGTATCCCTAGCCCATTTTTCACATTTAAAAAAAAATTTTGAGACACAGGAGGCAGAGGCAGGATGATCGCAAGTTAGAGACTGGGGGCAGTCTGAGTAATTTAGCAAGACTGTGTCTCAAAAAAGTAAAAAAAAAAAAAACAAAAAACATTGGGCAGCTCAGTGGTACAGCATTTACAATACATGCAAGCTCAAGGCCCTGGGATCAACCCCCAGTACTGACAAAAAAAAAAAAAAAATTTGAGGTAGGGTGTCACTAGGGTACACAGGCTGCCTCTGGCCTCAAACCTGTGATCCTCCTGCCTCCACCTCCCAAGTTGCTGGGATTATAGGTGTGCTCCACCACACCCAGCTAGAAATAGACTTTTCAAAAGAGGAGTTTAGGGTTCACAGCAAAACTGAGAGGAAGGTACAAAAATTTCCTGTAGGCTCTCTCCCACACATGCATAGCCTTTCCTGTTATCAATATTTCCCATGAGATTTGTGCAGTTTGTTACAATCCATGAGCCTCCACTGACACAGACAAGGTTTCCAGAATCTCCCACAATCGCGCCACCAGTTGGGAGCTAATCCTTCTACACATGAGCCTTTGGAATTCTTCCTGTCCAAACCAGAACAAACCCCAGCTGCCTAACCCAGTCATTGCTGGGAAATGTGCCAGAGAGGCGTGTTCCTGCTCATTCCCACGTGGGCTCCAGAACCAAAGTCCCAGGTCCCAGACCAAGGCTCCCGTACTCTGAGAGCCTGTTCCAATCTTGACCACCATGTCCTGGACACCATGACAGCTCTGCAGAGTGGCAAGGCCCAAGTCTGACTGTGGGGGACCCTCAGTGGGATTCAGCACAGCCCCTTTTCTTATATAACCTGCATAGGCTCCTTATCTTTTTACCAGGGGTGTGAAGGTAAGAGTGGGAAGGGAGAGGCCAAAGGACCCCACTGTACTGATTTTTCAGCTACCAAAGATGGCTCAGGTTGGGGTTTAGCTCAGTTGGTAGCGTGCTATTCTGTAATCTCTGAGGCCCTGGGTTTGACCCTCAGCACCACAAAAACAGGAGAAGGACCTGGAAACCCCCTCCTGAAACAATCCTGAAACAATACACCATCGAAAGCCCTATGAATAACAGAGAAGCACTGACAATAGTGCCAGGCATGGCCCAGTGTTGGGTAGTGTTTTGTTCTGTTGTACACAGGGTTGCTATGAGTCAGACTCGACTCCATGGCACCTAACAACAACAATAGCAACAAAGATAGCTCATAGACTACACTGAAGAGGAGTCTCTTGTCTGGGTTGCCTGGAGCTGGGGGTTGGGGCTTATGCTACACCTGCAACTGCTGACCAACTTGGCCACTACCCCCTGAGCACAGGAGAGACTGAGAATGGAGAGAACTTAAGGTCTCTAGGGGTAAGGATAAAAGAAAAATCAAACCAAGCATGATGGTGCATGCCCGTCATTCTAGCAACTTTGGAGGCTGAGGCAGGAGGATCATGAGTTTGAGGCCAGAGGCTGCCTGTGTAACTTAAATGAGACCCTATCTCAAGATAAAAAGTTAAAAATGGGCCAGGGGTGCAGCCTAGTGGTACAGCACTTGCAAAGTATGTGTGAGGCCGTGGGTTCAACCCCCAAGTAATGCCAAAAAAAGAAAAATGAGCCATTAGATGCTCCCTCCCCTATTCTGGTCTGGCAACCTTGGTCCCATCACCAAGCGCATGGCCGTCTTGGTTCAGCTCGGGCTTTGGGATGATTCTCTGAGAACATTCCCTCGACCAGCCTGAGTCACCCTCTCTGCTTTGCTAGCTGCTTCCTTCCCACCCACTCCCGCCCCTTTCCCTCCTTCCTTGTCTTAGTTGGTTTTGTGGAGCTGTATTGGAATCGCTCATGCTGCGTGATGAATAAAGAGCAGAGCTGGAAGGCCAAGGTGAGGGGCTACTGTGGTGAGGGCCTCCCTACTTTGTCATCCCATGGAGGAAGTTCAAAGAGCAAGAGAGCCCCCAGGAGAGGGGCCAGGGACCAGACTTATCTTTGTATCAGGAGCTCCATCTACTACAGCTCACCCGCCCCTCAGTCCACTCAGGAAGGCAGGGCCCTCGTGGCCCAGCTGCCTCCTAAACGTCCCACCTCCCAGTGTGCTTGCACTGGGCCATGAGTTTCCAACCCGTGAACTGTGGGGGACGTGTTCCAGCCCCAGTGAGCCATTTTCCCCAAGACCCTTTTTCTTTCCACCGTACCTCCTACCCCAGGCTCCACAGGAAGTGGGGAACTTTCAAGTTTCTTCCGCTGGCTTGTGACTTTTACCCCTTTTGAGTACAGTGTCGAGCCACGCATGCCATCCTTTCTGGGCCTGGTGAGTGGAAGGGGCAAAGGTGGTAATTTTCAGCTCTTAGTTGCAACTCTTTTCCTTTTATATACTTTATGTTCCTAAAATCAATCAGATATATCTCAGATTGCCAAGGGTCTTTTCTGCCCAAAGTCCTCATCAGTTTTCCATTTGAGAGGCAGAGCCTCCTTGCTGGTATAACAATGACCCTGTGATGCTATGAAAAATCCTCCACCATCTTCCCTCTACTGCCACCTCCTAATCTTTCATTAATTCCTGAGCCGTGTTCCATGAACGTGGTTCTGAAGGGCCCCCGTCCAGCCCCTCTCTGGCGACTGACAAGGGCAAGGATTGGGGCTGGGTGACATTGCCACACTTCATATTTGAGACAAGAGCCAGGAATGGTGGTGCAGGCCTATGATCTCAGCATGCAGGAGGCTGAGGCAGGAGGATCATGAGTTTGAGGCCAGCATGGGCTACACAGTGAGACTGTCTCAAAACAAGCAAATAAAAAGGTTTGAGACAGCTGAGAGCTGGCCTTCTCTGAGACCTGCCATCTCACAGATGAGCAGGCCTAGCAAAATTAAGTGATTTGCCAAATCCTGTCGTTAATGAAGAAGAAGCAGAACTGGGAGTGGAGTTCATCCCATTTGACATTGTAGGTGGACACACGTTTCCTGAGCTGGGCACCATCAACAACTTCCACCAAGGTGGAATCCAACCTTCCAGCCTCTGCCATTCATCCTGGCTCCTTCTCTAGGACCCTCACTGGGGCTGTGCTCTCTCCAGGGCTGACCAGCTAGCCTGCACTGACATTTCTTTCCTTTATTGAGGGGAAACTTGCCTTTCTATTGTTCCCACCCCGAGGTCCCGCTTCTACCTCTCCACCTGTGTTGGTTCCCACAGGATGCTGGCACTGGCCTTTGTTTCTCTTTTCCAGGTAAAATAAACCTGTTTCTCTCCATCATGAAACTCTGCTTGTTTCTGGGAATAGACTTCACGATCATCCTTCTAAATAGAAAGCCAAACTCTT
The DNA here is from genome assembly GCA_007922755.1 of Pedetes capensis. Classification (NCBI taxonomy): domain Eukaryota; kingdom Metazoa; phylum Chordata; class Mammalia; order Rodentia; family Pedetidae; genus Pedetes; species Pedetes capensis. The sequence continues at coordinate 420 of VMDO01032215.1, read as the reverse complement.
TTCTCTACTGTACCCAGCACTTCTGACATAGATGTGTGGGGATTTCCCACACTGACCGATTCTCCAACTCTCTGGACACTAGTTGGCTATTCTGCAAATCAAGGATGACGCTGAGTACCTTGAGTTCCTTAGACCCCACAGGGCCAGGGCTCAGCCCCACAAGACTGCTCTCACTTTGGACGCTAAGTGCAAGTAATGGGTCCTCAGGTTACCACACTTCTGTCTGACTCTGTCACACACCCGGTGCTCAGGGTTGATAATTTACTAAGCTGGCTCACAGAACTCAGGGAAGCAAGGTTGCTGGTTGTGTTTGTTAGCTTTGTCACTGTGAATTCAGAGGATTCTAATCCATGTTGGTAGGAAGGGGATGGCGTGGTGATAGCCCTTCACATTGTGATGGACAAGAAAAGAGAGAGAGAG